>PVJX010008227.1:0-66781 GCA_004027295.1 Dolichotis patagonum | reverse complement strand
TGAGCTGCAGTTCCTCAGTGGACCATGCTGATACTCCCATGAGCCTTTGAGCTGCAGTTACTCAGTGGGCCATGCTGATACTCCCATGAGCCTTTGAGCTGCAGTTCCTCAGTGGGCCATGCTGATACTCCCATGAGCCTTTGAGCTACAGTTACTCAGTGGGCCACGCTGATAGTCCCATGAGCCTTTGAGCTACAGTTCCTCAGTGGGCCATGCTGACACTTCCATGAGCCTTTGAGCTGCAGTTCCTCAGTGGACCTTCCTGCCCTGGCCACCTTCCTGTGGCACCTAATCATTCCCGCATGCAAACTTCAAGCCTCAAGTGCTTTCTTTCTGCTTTCAAAATGTGAGATTAGTCAAACGCACAAAGATATCTTTAGTACTTAAAAGCCTGACAGAAAAGGTGCAAAACGGCAGAAGAAATAAAACTCACACCTTCTCTTTTGTGAGCGTCTGCACATTTGGAGTTTGGGCACAAAGCAGATTCATAGAGTGAGGCCGTTCCGGGCCTTCCATAGCACGCCAGGCGTCGTCTGGAGGAGGCGGCAGCGGTGCTGAAGCAGCTGCTTAATAGAGGTGGGGCGCACGTGGCCAGGTCCACAGCTCCCCAGGCCACGCGGTGTGCAGGGCTGCCGGCAGCCTGCAGAGCCAGGCAGGCTGCCAGAGAGCGCCCCGCGAGGGCAGGGCCCTGAGAGCCATCAACACAGGACTGGCGCTGGCCTGTTAAGGTAAAAAGACATTTGAGGGCAGCTTGGCAGCTAGTGCCGAAGTCAGAACAGGGCCACAGGCGACCAGCAGCTGGGCACTCAGGCAGGGCCTTTGGGTGCAAAGGAACACAGTGAGGGTCCACATGGCTTTGCTCTTTTTAGCGTAGGTCAATATTAATTTGGACCAAATTGCAGATACAAAGCAGAGAGCGAGAGAGCGAGCACTCATAATTGGAGCTGTTGAGGAAGGAAGGCACCACTTCCCTGGGTGCCTTCTCCAAATAAGGCCTGGAAGCGTGCGCTGCATGGCTCACCCACCAGCCAGCTGTCGGGAGTGCGTGTCGCTGGTGCGGGAAGCTCTGGCACTGTTGCTCCAGGGCTGCCCAGCAGGAAAGCTCCCTGCTCCTTACACTGCCGATGTAAACAAGGCCTGGGTTCACGCAACGCCTCGGCTCCCAGAGCTCAAAAGCACGTCTGGGCGTTGCTGGGCTGTCTGCTTTCACGACTGCTGAACAAGATGAAGAGCATCTGGTGGGATAACCCCGCTTGCAGACAGAGAGACTGAGAGGAAATCAAAAGGTTTCTCAGAAGTCCCAGAGCCAGGAAGAGCCTGGAGAGTCCGCGCTGGCCCAAGACGCCTGCCTACGTCACCTGACTCCACGTTCTGGGGCTGTTTGCTCACAATCATCTCTTTCCTCTGCAGAGAGGAACTGGTGCCATCATCGACAGGGGGAGCTCTTACTCGGAACTGTGTCCCCAGGGTCAGTGGCAGATGGGGACTGCTGGGCCCTGGGAGCCGGAGTCCCGTGGGCATAGAGCCCAGACTGAGGCTCCCGGGGGAGCGCAGTCCTCCGACCCTGAGGCCTCGGAAGCAAGTGTCAGTTACAGTTCCCAGGGTCACGCGCAGCACGGCCTGCTGGCTTTCACTGACCCAGGCTTTCGTGTTCCGCTGCACAGATTTTAACCCCAGGGTCGGTAACAGGGTGCTGCTGCCCCGTGGCCCCCTGAGGGGGGATGCTGACTGGGGACCTCACGGGCCAGAGAAAACTCAGGGTCACGCTGAGCCACGCAGGGTCCGGCCAGCGGCCTGGAGGCTGCCCGTGTCCTACCAGCCCTGGCTGCCGGCAGAGCAGTTCCAGAGAGCAGGTGAGGAAGGCGGCCTCCCGGCCTTATCCAAGACCTGGTAAGTCAGGAAACCAAGTTTTCAGGGACTTGGAGAGCCTCCAACCCAGACTCACTGACGTGGGTTAACGTTTCACATAAAGCAGCAATGCAGGACAAAGACCAAGGACTGACTTTTAAATTTTTATTTATTTATTTGTTTTTCTGGGCTTCACTAAATTTAGCAATGCCACATGTAACTCGTGACACCCTTAGCGTACTATTGCTTTAAAATTAGTGCCAGCGGTTTCAGAAGTCGTGTGTGTTCATGCCGATTCTCCAAGAAGCCTCGGAAACTAGAACAGTCCGGGGAGGTAAGGTCTCCACATGGCCCACGGACATCCTGTCTGCCCTGATGCCCAGCGGGCTGCAGGTGCTCTGTGACTGCCACCAGCTGCTGCTTGCGGTGCCTGCGGTATTTTACAGCACCCTGGGGAGACACAGCCCCAGGGCAGGGGTGTCTGCCCCGCGGTGCTATTTCCAAGCCGAGACCTGGGGCTGGCAGTGAACCTAAGCGATTTAAGTGAGGTTTCAACCAGAAATGACGTCACCTGCAACACAAGGAGGACACCACGCCAAGGGACATGTGAGCCAGGCACGGAACGACAAATACCGTGTCTTCTCACTTACGCGTGGGAACTGGAACTGTGGAACCCGCAGAAACCGCAGAGCAGTGGCTCCCCAAGGCAGGGCGTGGAGGACTGGGAGGCAGGGGCCAAGGGCTGTAGTGTTGCCCTATAATAATTGCTGTTCGAGGTGAATAAAATACAGCAGATGTGAAATAGGTACGCAGATGTAAAAAACAAAGTTAAATTTGTATTTCAGTCTTCTCAAAATTTATATATGTGAACTTACACGCCTGACTCCCCAGCAAAACTGTTTCATCGCTCCTTCCCCACACCAGTCAGAGATAGAGGTGTCCTCAGAAGCCTCTCCCCACTCCTCCCTCCTCCCAGGTGCCCCAGGGCTGTCCACGTGCAGCCCTGCAACCCCTGCAAGTGAGCCAAACACCCAGCCTTCCCTCTGCTCCCCAGTGGGGCAGCTGGCCAGGGTTCCCAGCGCCCACGGGGTTCCTGCTCTCCTGCAGGAGTTTAAAGCCAGAACACACATTTCTCCTCTCCTGGCTGAGGCTCCCACACTGTCACCGCCGCACTGGGACTGACACCCACATGCCTTCTCCAAATTCGTATTCAGGTGCTTTCCTGAAGTGCTGAGTTCGGTCACACTGCTTGTGTCGGGCTCTTTCTTTTCCTAGAGAGAGGCCGCAGTATCCTGGTTGCCCGAGTTTTACATGCTGGCTTCTCTTTAACCTACCAGCCTCCCTCACACACCTGCCGCCTGTGAACCTCATGCCGCACCCTGCTCCCTGTGGCAGTGTTCTGTGGCATGCCTCAGGACATGCTGCTTGACACCTGCTGGCTTTATTTCCTTGGTTACTTATCTGTTTGTCTTAGTTACTTTCCTCATGGCTGGGACAAAATACCCCCCCATCTACAACTTAAAGGAGGAGAGGTTTATTGGAGCTCACACTCCAGTCTGTGATCAGCTGCTCCAGGGCAGCAGAGCAGGGCGGAGGGGCCTGGCGGAGGAGAGCTGCTCACGGCATGGCGGACAGGAAGCAGAGAGCGACGGGAGGAGCTGGGAGAAGAGATAAACCTTCCGGTCACACTCCCAGTGACCCGCCCCTTCCGGCCAGACCCCCCCCCCCGCCCTCTAACAGGAAGTCAGCTATGAGCCCCCTCCATCCAGTCAGCTCCCCAAAACGTCCGCCTCTAGGTATGCAAGGCTGTTGGAGGACAGCTGGGTGCCGAATGTAACACTGCTCCTCACGCACCTCCTTGGTCTTCACTGCTAATTCCGTGCAGCCGGGCCCAGGCCTCCTACTGACCGAACCTGCACTTCCCACGACGCAGGCTGTGTCTGTATGTATGGGGCATCAGCATAAATGAATAGAGAACATTCAACAAAGACTTCATTACAAGAAAGCGACATAATCTGAATTTATGACACATGATGCAAGTCATTTGCAGAGAGGCCCC
This sequence comes from Dolichotis patagonum, assembly GCA_004027295.1. Lineage (NCBI taxonomy): Eukaryota > Metazoa > Chordata > Mammalia > Rodentia > Caviidae > Dolichotis > Dolichotis patagonum. The sequence goes on along the minus strand of PVJX010008227.1, from coordinate 62,874 downwards.
GGGAGGAGAGTGCACTCATCAATCCCTTTCCACTTGTCTGCCACAAAACCCACTCAAACAGCGGCAGGTCCTGCTCACCATGCTCACTCTCCCTTAAATAATCAATGACCAATCGCCTTGTTTAGGAACCATAAACTGAATATCGTAGCAAAAATAAACCGATCCTTCAGGAAGAGCAGACTGCCTCTCAGTTAATTCTCTGAGGAATAATAAAACACAGCTGCATCTACCTCCTGGATGCCTCACGGATTGATCAGTATAGGAAGGGGAAGAGCCGTCCTAAGTCGGGGCTCTGCCGAGACTCGGGTGGGGGGGGCCGGCCTCGGGAAGCTCGCTCGCAAAGAGGTCTTTGTCTGTCTGGAGGAGGTACGGCACGGCAGCGCATGGATATTGATTAACTCCGCATCTCAGAGGTTGGATTGCTGAAAGGGAGGCGGGCAAATGGAGCTTTTAGTCACAATTTGCAAGAAAGAGCTCCGGAGGTTAAGCTGGTAATGGGAGAGAGGGAGACCTCGGTGTTGGAGTCAGAGGCCCGCCACACCTCTGCTCACGAACACCCTCCCCCTCAACAAGGCATCCAAATCACCCAACAAACGCCCAACACTCACTGGGGAGCTGCATTGTGGATCACGAAGAAAACAGTCCTATTTTTCAGGTAGTAGCTAGCATTTCTCAGCTCCTGCAGTATAACTCCCCTCTGGGTTTTTTTTTTTTTTTCAAGTTTAGTTGTTTTTCAAATGTCCTTTGTACGGTTGCTGATGACTTCCTGTTGTTAAATACTGAGGGAAGAGACTAGCCAATCATTCATTCATTACTAGTGCATTAATTAGACTTTAGCAGCACGTTACCTAAATAACTTTTTGGTCACCTTTGTCTCCAGTCCTCCTGGATTTGTCTCTAACTTGCTTTTGGCCCCTTCTCTTTTCTTACGTTAACTTGCTCAGGAGTGGAAGGGACCGGGAGTACAGAGGGTGTTACAGGCCCATGTCTGTGTCACGGTGACTCCTTGTTTAAAGATTTAGAGGCGATGGCGACCCCATTCCTGTTTCATCCCACAAGCGCCCAACCCGGGCCAGCTGGAGGGGAGCGCGGTGCGTATGGGCTCCCGGAAGGGACCGTCTTGCTGCTGCTGGCTTTCGCTAATTAGCCTGCAAAGAGGCAGCAAGGTGTCTTACAGACTGAGCAATTAAGAGGAGCTCGATAAAGCTCTTACTGGAAAAAGCAGCCCCGCACATTTCAGACCCGCTGACGGTTAATAGATGTTCAAGCCAGATAAAGAAGCCTGGAAAGAAAAGCAAAGCTGATCTTAAAAAGAAAAAACAAAAACACAACTGTCAGAAAGTAGCTTGTAAGAGCTGCTGCCAGCCGTTCTTTCCTCCTGGAAGTTTCCCACAAGGCGCCGGCTGCACCGGAAGCAGCCAGCACGGGGAAGCCGTTTGTCCTAAAGCATAGCCTGAGGGCGAAGCCAGCTTGTAAGAGTCTGGAGGAAAATGAGAGGGTGGTGTGGGCAGAGGACCAAGTGCCGAGCAGGAAACCTGGAGCTCTGAGGGCCTGTGAGTCAGGAGCCTCCGGAGAGGTGACGACGGGTCACCTGGGAAGATGACAGGATGCAGAAACAGCTGGGGACTGCGGGTCTCAGGGGACCATCAGGATCCTCAGAGGAGCCAAGACAGCTGACCAGGAGGCGGGGACCCACGGGGTCACAGAAGGGCCTCTGCTCACTGCAGCCAGACAGCTGAGCTGCCTCCCAGAGCCTGAGGGGGATCGGTGTCGTGGCAGAGGGAGTAGCCCAGCGCAGGGCTGTGCAGGGGCGCAGGGAGGAAAACCCCCTGGGCCCGCCGGTCCTCGTGCGGGACCTTCCAAAGCTCTCCCAAGGCCAGAGGGGCCCGCAGTCCTTGACCGCAGAGGACGCAAGAGCAGCGTGGAGAGAGGCCTGGGACGCAGAGGGCCGTGCCAGGTGTACCCAGTGCAGGTACAGCTTGGAGGAAATGGGGCGCCCGCCCACTCACTGCCTCTGTCAGGGGGCATCAGGTGGCAGGGGACATTGGTGCAGGTGGGGGCAGCCAGGTGACAAGCCCGCTCTGGGGCAGGTGACAAGCCCGCTCGCAGCCTTTTAAGCGGATCCATTCTTCCGGCTTGCAACGCCACCCTGGGGGACAGGGAGGGCTTGGAGCTGTGCCAGGGGACCTAGGAGAGAAGGAACGGTGCAGTCCCCTCTCAGGGATCGAGAAGTGACAAGGCAAGAGCCGGTCACAAGATTTCCAGGAAAAAGCCTGAAATCCACAAGGACAGAGGACGCCCCCCTCCAGAGGATAGGCCCTAGTCCAGAGATGGAGCAATAAAAAGGAAACAGGGAAACAGATGAGAGTGAGAGGGAGGCTTGCCCCGGAGGCGCTGGCCTGAGGCAAGGCCGGGTTCTGGGTGCACAGCGAGGAAGGAGTGGCTGTGACACAGAACAGGAATGACGAATGACGGGACGGGATGGGTGTGACTGCAGTGGGGGCATTTCCGGGAGGGAGGTTGGGATGGGGAGCCCTGAGCTCAGGTGAGGACGTGACATTTGAGACACTTTCCAGGCGGACAAGACGAATGCTGAGGCCAGGGTTCCGGGAGAGTTCCAGGCTGCAGAAGCACACATGGACAGTGTCAATGAATAGATGACGTTTACAGCCCAGAGAAAGGACGAGCTTCCCAAAGGGCCCAAGCAGACAGAAGAGCGCGCCAAAGCCCACTCACTCAGCGCAGTCTTCTCGCTTGTGTCTAGAGGTCCCCCCAAAGCCTCACACAGTCACAGGGGGGGCTTTCACAGGTGGCTGAATCCAGGGTGTGGAGCTGGAATTGACTCCCCCTAGGGTGAAGGGTGTGAGTGCTGCCCACCCTGAGTAGCCTGGATAAGATTTAAGGGGAAGAAAGAGCTGGGGTTGTGCCTTGTTGCTTTGCTGCCTTCTGCCCACCATGAACTGTTTCCCCTCCGTGTTGCCCCTGTGTCACGCCACCCTGCCTTGCAGCCAGCTGATTATGGACTGAAACTTCCACAAACTGTGAGCCAAATAAACCTTTCCTCTTTAACCTTAGGCCTTGGGCATTTTGCCCCAGTAATGAGAGAAAAAGAACTGAGACATCATCACAGGAAAGGTAGATGGGAAAAGGAACTGGGGTTGGTTAGGGTGTTGGGTGCTGGGTGGTTTGTCTAGTCAACGAGAGAAAAGTAACCAAGATACCCTGTGTGTCTCACTCGGCTCCTGGACCCGGAGACCATCAGTGTCAGAGTCTGACAGAACAGCTGTAGTCAAGGGACTTTCAGGGTCTTATTTTCTCTTCACAAACTTTAGTTTTGCCACCTGAAAAATGGGCAGGGTGCCTCTTATGGTATTACTGTGACATTTTGCAAGGGCTGCCCGAGGAGCCAGGTAGCAAAAGTAAAGTGGCCATCTGGGCAGCAGTAAAGGACACTTCGTCAGGTCACATTCTTCCAGAACTCACGTTGTGCATTTATGATCAGCCCTGACTTCCCTACCACAGGAGGATGGATTCCTGTAAACCCAAGAGGGACTTTTCTAGAAACACAGAATCCTGAGTTTCATGGTTATGCCTGATTTCTGTGCTGGAAGGCAGCAAAGGCTGCCAGCTTCCTATTTAGAAAGAAGTTCCAGGTTTTTTCCCCCTATTTTTAAAGCTGAATGTGTTTTGGACAGTAAGGGACATGCATGCCTAACTTTCTTCTGGCAAGTGAAACAACCAGGCTGCCCACATGCACTAGCGAAATAGAAACGGAAGACACGGAGAGAACGCACTGATCCCTGTAACCGGCTCCACCAGGCCCTCGCCTTCCTCATCGTCTTATTACAGCTGCATGAACACGTTCCCCGGCCTCCCTTTCCTCTCCAAAACTTCCGGGAAAACAGAGCAGCGCAGAGCACAGGGACAGGCTTAAGTCCCCGTGTTGGCAGTGGACAGGCAGAGGGAAAGGAGACCCCGGGCACGCTTCTTCGACCCGTAGCACCAGGTCCCGCAGGTGGCGATCCCGGGGCCTTCCTGTGGGGCCGCAGCTGTGTGGTCTCCTGACGCAGCTGCCCTGGGGCACAGAAGACGCCTGCCTCCCATTTCTGTCCACGTTTCTTGTATTTTTATAGTTAAAAGACTTAAGTAGCGACTTGCCATGGCCTCTCTGATGGGTCATGAGTCTCAGCCAGCCAGGAACACCAGGCCTCTGTATGCCCAGCTCCACGGAGCCCACCTCCAGGAGCACACCTCGGACAGGAGGCGAGCAGACCGAGCACCTGGCATCGGACGCAGGCGCAAACAGAAGCATGGCTGACGAGGCAGAGAAAAATGAAGTTGGTTCAGGAAAGTATCATTAGAGTTGGTTAGGACTTGGCTTACAATACTAAATGACTTCGACGTTTTCGTCCCATCACTTTCGGTGGCAAGGCTGAGGTCATAAATAAACACATTTCAGAGCATCAGCTCTTGGCTGAAGCCCAGACTTCAACTTGTAACATCAACACCCAGACTTGAAGGGAGGCCTCGAACTGATGGCAGGCGGTGGCCCGATGCCATGCTGGTGGCAGGGACCACAGTGCGGGGCACCTCACTGAGGGTAGAGTAGCTGGGCCCCTCAGGGCACGCAGGGTCTTGTTATTGAGGTGCGCTGGGCGGGCTTGCTTCAAGGTGGCAGTGGCCTGTTTCTACTACTTTGTTTTCCAAGCACCTTTTCTCTAAGAAGTGGGGTGTTTTGGAAGGTTTTGGATTCACTTAGTAACTAAGCTGGATGCAGAGCTACTGTCTCCCCCCAGCCCCAGGTGATCACCCTGGGGCTCCCAGGCTGCCCCTCATGTCCTGCCCACACGGGCCTGGTGTGGGCTGTGCCCCTCCTTCCCACAGCCCCTGGGTCTGGGTGCGCACCCCCCACCTCTGTGGGCACTGGTGGTACTGCCCTGCTGTGACTGTTACTGGCATAGGGTGGGGACAGCCTGGCCACACCGGTGAAGCGAGTACACCTTGCTTTGCTCTGGGTGTCACTTGTGTCTGGAAGGACACAGGAAGAGGGCAAAGGGGAGGATGTGGAGGTCACAGAGAGCTGGCAAGGGCGGCGAGGCCAAGGGCCCCTGGGCTGGGCCCGCTGGAGGTGTGCCGCCTCTGCCAGGTGACATGAGGACCACTGCAATCACTCCTGCCCTCTGGCCACCAGCTCTCAGCTTCCTGCAGGAACCTGTTCTCCTCTCCAGACGTGGAAAACAACGCTGAGCTCTGACAAGCGACCAAGTCTCCCTCTGCCCCCGAGGAGCCCCGGCCCGGGTAACGCTGGTTCCGGCTGAGGACAGAGGCTCGAGGGTTTTAGGGATGGGGACTTGGACCCCTCGGGACATTGCACACTGTTCTGGAGTCAGACAGGCCTGGGGCTCGCTCCACTTAAAACCAGCGTGGATCCGTGCCTCGCAGCCACAGCCGGCTGTCACCCAGTCTGGGGCCCACAGGTCTGCTCAGCGACCAAGCCCTCAAGGACTCGGTCCACGGCGGGCCACGTGGCTCAGTTCTGACCAATGCCATGTTAGCAGAACGTAGCTTGAGATTCCCAGGCCACTGACGGGATCTCACTCTGCTACCATGGGGCTGTTTTGTGGCTGTATTCCTTCCTCTAAACTTTTAACACAGACGTGATGACTGGAGCTCCGACAGTCATTTCACGTCACAAGGTGATCTGGACGCTCGAGTGACATGGTAGAAAGATCCGTCTGCCTTGATCCCGAGGTCCAGAGTTTCCTTCGGAACTTCTTTTACATGCAAAACAAACTCCCACTGTCACGAAAGCCATCGATTTTGTAGTCTGTTTGATGTGACCAAGCGAATCCAGGCATCTAATGGGTGCCAATAAATTCTGATTTCTACATGGGCCAGTCTGGATCGGATCTGAAAACGTCCTACCAGACTGACTCACTGCTGTCCTTGCGTGCCTGCGAGTGGAGGACGCAGGTCACACACGCAGAGCGCACCCTGTCACATGTTTAGTATTCTCACCCCCACGGCACGTACGCGTTCACCGTTTCTTTCATTTCTCGAGACCCTTGTGGGTGAGAAGCAGCGATAAGGAACTCAGCCCTTTCTGGAATGTGCTTCCTCTGCTGCTGCTCAGCATCACCAACAGCGGTGTGTTACAGTGAGTGCGTTGTTACTAACACAGCAGGCCGGGGAACCTGCGTTAGCGGCACGACTGGACTCAGGGAGGCCTGGAGTATTGGTAAAGCCCCATCCAGGGCGTGTGGGGTCGGCCTTGGGGCTGCGGCCTTGGGGACTCTGTGGTCCCTGACCTCTTCCCCTCTGGCACTGTCCCCTGCTCTGCTGCTGACCCCACGAGCAGAGCGTCTCGGCTCCCACCCCTTCTGCCAGGACGCTCGGGCTGAGCAGCCAAACTCAGGGCGTGTCGAGGAGAAGGAAAGCAGTGCAAGGCCCTGCCTTGGTTTACCCAATTCTCACGCATGCAAGAAAGGCACGGAGCAGAAGGGAGAGGGAAGCTTGCTGACACTCACTGTAGAACACGCTCGTCTCGTGCTGCCGCTGTTGAATTTTCAGGTTTTTGTTTTTTGTTTTTTACTTCAGTGGCCCTTTCATTCAAAGAGGACATGGTCGTGTGTGATGGATCACTCCACCTCCAGAAGGAGCAACGCCGACCTGGACGGCATGAGGCCGGATCTGCCCTAGCCCGGGACCGGGGTGGAAGCGGCCACTGTGCTTATCGTGAGGCCTGAGGCTCAGGATGGTTTCTGCATCTATACGCGGGCGGCGGGATCAGGGTCAGCACGCTAATTCACGACAAATTACAGGGACTCAAACTACGGTGCCCGCTAACAGCTTCCCTGGGCCTCACCCACACCCCTGCGTCCAGCTCTGTTTGATGTTCTCTTTTGTCCCCGCGACGGGGCCTCACCTCCCTTATTCCCAAGGCTCCACGTGGGATGCCAGCATCTTCACCGTCACCGTCACCTCCCTGGTCTGATGGGCATCCCTTCCAAGCGGACTTCCGGTTGGCCTCCAGAGGGGTCTATTTACACCAGTGACCATGCCCCATCCTCTATATGTTCTCTTCTGACATTCAGACCCATATTTTACTTCACTTTATGATTTATCCATTTATTTTGTCTTTTGGAGACAGGGTCTCGCTATGCAGTTCAGGCTGGCCTTGAGCTCCCTTTGTCGCCCAGGCCAGTCTTGAACTCTCAATGATCCTCCTGCCTCAGCCTTCTGAGTGCTGGGATTACAGGCATGCACCACCGTGCCTGGCTAGACTCACATTTTTAAAAAAGGTCCTGAACCAGATCAGAGGGAAACATCTTGGATCGGAGATGGTGATGTGGACACCAGGGCTGATGAGGTTCGGCAGTGCCCAACATCGGCCTGTGCTGGCCACTCCTCCTCCTGTCGAGCGCGCCTGTCCCCAGCTTACCTGGCTTTTCCCTATTCACAGCCCTCCACGCTGGCCCCGCTGCAGGCCTCGGCTTCCCCATCTGCACTGGCAGCCAGCTCTTCTCCCACGTCCCCAGCTGGATCCAGCTGGCACAAACATCGCTGCTGTCACTGAGACAACCTTGCCCGCCAGCGCTCACCTCTGCTCGCTTTCTCTACGCAGCGCGCTACTCCACCACGGCCAGGCACCCACCAAGCCTGAGGTCTTCCAGCTCAGTTCTTCTGCCTGATTTCCTGGCTGCCTCTGTTGGGGGGCGTGTGCCTGCTGTAGCCTTGGGCCAGACGCTGGTGTGAGCACACAGGGGGCTCACAGGGACGCTTCCTGTTGGGAAGGGATTGAGCCCACAGAAAGCCAGGGACAGCAAGAGCTATGGCTCTGCACGTCCATCTGGCACCAGCAGGCACCTGCAAGGCCCTGGTCCCAGCGCCAGTCACCTCTGGAAAGGAGGCTCATTAGGGAACATCAAAGGCAGCTGAGGGCCGGGAGGAGCAGGCAGCGTCTGTGCACAGTGAAGGTTCCTCTGCACATGAGCTCTCCATTTCCACGACTCCCCGGTTCATTTCCATGAGCGCGCGCACGGGAGTAGCATTTTCCCAGCGCCTTTTTTACATACTGCACTGGGCGAGGCCGCTGGGGAGGGTGCAGTGGATGGGCTGGGAGCAGGGACTCTGGAACCTGCTCACCTGGCGTTGGAGCAGCTGGGGGGCAGGCCACAACCCCCCGAGTGCCCCGCCCATCTGGGCAATGGGGTCCCGTGGCACCCACTCCCCGGGTCTCGGAGGCAGCTGGAGGAGCTAACGTAAATGGAGAAGTCTGCGGCCCACAAACCTGGTGTCTAAAAAGCAGTAGGAATCGGGCCAAATTATTGAGTGGTGATTTGGGCCACTCAACAAACACACAAAGGAAAAAGGCGCCAGGAGCGGAGATTTTTCTCAAGGACTCTCACGGCATCTTAATTTGCACTTGGTTGAGAAAGTACGAAAATGAAAGTGGCGATGCCTCTGTAGTGTGACTGAATTTTCAAAAAGTCGGAGTGAAACAACAGAAGGGCATCTGGCATATTAATTAACAGGCTGACACCGGGGAAGAATCCCAGGAAGAGTCACACAAAGAGAGCCAGGAACAGGAGGAGCCTTCCTCACGGAACCAGGGCAGGATGGGCCACCACCACCACCACCACCACCACCCCAACCCCGGCCCAGGGCACTCTCCACCTCCACCTCCACCTGGCCGGTGACTGTCACACACACGACCCGCCACCCCGAGGACGCTGGCGTCCCCAGCCAGCACCCTCTCTGTCTCCCTCTCCGAGGGTCTCCCTTCTGGCAGGTGGGGAGGGCGCTCACAGCTCTACTGGGCACTGATGCAGGGCTGATACTGTGGTTCCCTCGGGGTGCAGCACGCAGCGGTGTGGGCTGAGGGCAGTCTCAGTGGAGGGCAGTGACACAGACCACATGACGGCCAGACCAGGGGACTCCTGGGTACTGCAGGGCACAGTGGCGTGGACCGCCAAGAGAAGCGCGGTTCATTTTAGCGGAGAAAGGTCCTGGGTGCAGAGAGGCTCAGTGGAAGCGTCTGTACCGGTGTGTTTATAATAGCAAAGTTACCCGGCGGGCAGAGCCGGGACAGGCGGTCTCCCCCAAGCCCTGGATTCAGGAGACAGGCGGTCTCCCCCAAGCCCTGGATTCAGGAGGCCACACCTCCACGGGGACCGGGAAGGTTCGGGCAGGGTGAGGGGGGAAGGGGACAGCTTCCTTGTCATCTCAGCATTGTGTGAGGATAGGACTCAGCGTCCAGCCAAGCAAGGGCCAAGTCTGGCCAGTGTGACACAGGCAGCACCCACGTGGATGTCGGGGCTGTGGGGACAGAAGACAGCAGGCCGGAAGTGGAGGGTGCGTTCAGGCTGCTTCTGCTTTGGGAAGGGGCTTGCAGATCCGGTGGGTTGGTGAGATCAGAGAATAAGACAAAAGGAAGAAGAACAGGGCAGGTCAGTGAACAGGGATCCGGAGGGAGGTGGGGATCCAGCTGACCCCCGAGGAGGAGGCCTGTGGGTGAGGCGTGCCCAGACTTGGGAGGTGACAGCAAGACACGCATCCCATGGGAAGAGTGTGTGGCCCGTGTGAGCCCTTGCCTTTGCTTAGAGACCCCGTGACCGCCCGGGGGACTTGCAGGATCCAACCGGTATCACTGCAAATCCCACGCAATGTCCCCTCCGCCAGGCGTGCTTGGGGTGAGAGCTCTGCCATGACTGCCTCCAGGCGCGCTCGGAGGTGGCCCGGCTGCCTGCACCCTGGGACAGGGCTTCCTCCGCGTCCCGATGGGTAATAACACCAAGCCCCGGCGAGTGGAGACCACACACGACGCAAAGCGAGAGCCGTGTCAGGAGCCTGAGCGGGAGGCAGGGCCTGAGGGTCCGGGGAGTGGAGTCGGCCTCTTATGCCAGTGACCACAGCTGTGGCTCTGGACAGCCTGGTCCCCAGAGGCACGGTGACCTGCTGTGCTGCGTCAGCGCACGGAGCACTTGGGGCAGAGGACTCAGTGGCACTGCCGTCGGAAGCGGAGGGAGCCAGGAACTCCTGTCTCCCCTGGCGATAGCCAGGAGGCAGCGATTTGGACCCACGAGCGGCGTCATCCTGCGGGTGGCAGACACGGCTGCCCAAGGTCAAGCCGGGCACGGACGGGCACTGAGTACAGCGGCAGCACTAAGGCAGACCTCATGCCTGTTCCTCGGAATTTCCTCCCTAAGGAGATCGTATTCAACCTACAACACAGTACCGCACGATGCCCTGAATAGGAAAAACTGTGCTACAACTCTTAGAGATGCAGGGCTGGATTAAGAAAATGCAAACGCTTTCAAGGCCCTGGGCATCCTGGGAAACTGCACCTCCTTTGGGGTCTCCCTGGAGGTGAAGCTGGGGCCCAGCCGGACGGGACAGCCGTGAGCGTGGCCAGCGGTGCTCTGCACCACTCCGTGGAGGCTGTGCACCCTCTCACCCGCACGCGCTGTGCCTGGAATATTTTCCTGCCGGAGATCTTACAAGAACGCAAAGATGGGTCCAGTTTTCCACTTGGTCATCATTAGGGCAGATGAAGGATGCCCTTTATGGAAAAAAAACTCAATGGATTCGACCGCAGAAAAAATTAAGCAGACGGGGAACTTCCTGCACCCCAGCACACTTCAGGGAAGTTGGAAGGCACACAGTGGACAGGTGAGGGGCGTCAGACATGCTGTGATTCGTGGGGAGGAAGGCGGTCACCAGGGTCTGAGGAGCAGGGGACTTTGGGTCCAGCGGGTGTTGAGTATTAGTTCTGCAGCAGCCCACAAATGTGCCCATACTTAACGCCACCGAGCTGTTCCCCCATAACGGTTAAGATGATAAATTAACAGTATGTGTTTCCTCCATGATAAAAGAAGTAACAAAGTAATAAGAAGTCCCATTACCGGGAGGAGAAATAAAATGGCAAAGAACAAATCTTTCATGAGGAGGTAAATAAAAATGTATGCTATGAATGACAAATTAGGGCAACACGGAGATACAGTTTTTACTCAATCAATCATCTATTTTTTTTAAACCCTAATTTCTGCCCTGGTGGAGGTGCAGGGGACTGAGTATCATTACACACAGCAGGTGGAATTGTAGATTAGCTCAGTCTTCTAGAAGGCAATTTGGCCACTGTTACGAAACGGCATTCCAACAGTGCATAACCTTGGATTCGAATATCCTTGGGTTCAAATTATTTCTAAATGATCAGCTCCACCATGTATCAAAGATAGCTGCGCACACAGGAAAACCCTAACACCTGTAACAGAGAGAAGTCTCTCCCATATTAAGGCTGTGTGCGGGTGTTGTGGAGCCGTGCAGGGAATTTGGGGTTGCACCCACAGCTAGGACACAGCCTCTGTTCCCATCTTTCCTTCCCACCCACGTCCAGCACCTCTCCCCACAGCTCCCCACTCTGCTCTGCACCACCGCTGTGACCTCAGCCCAGGAGCGGCCAGGCCAGCACAGCTTCTAGCAGCAAGGCGGCTCCGCCCTCGGCCTTGCCTGCCTCCTGTGGGTCTTCCCACCCAGCCTCCCCTTCCCTGCCTCCCTGCAGCTCAGGGGACCAGGTGGCCACATTCCTACAGGAGAGACAGGAGCCAGGGGAGGATACTGAGGGAGACAGGGTCCGCCTTTCAGCCTCTTCGTGCTGCTGCTGCGACACGGGCATGTTTGTTGTTGTTTAGGGTCCTGCAGAGGAAGAAGGTGACACTGTGGGTGTCACTTGGCTGCAAGAGGCTGCATGCCCAGCTCTAGGTGCACCCAGGCTGCTCACGTGCAGACAGAAAACTGGGACCAGTGCGCACCACACTCTTGGGGTGCCTGCTCTGCTTAGAGCCAGGGCAGTTTCCTAGAACCTGGACTCGGCTTAGGAAGCTTGGAGCCGCGCAGCCCGCACCAGCCCCGCACGACATGGCGCCCTCCCGTTTCCCTAACGTGCCTCTCCACGCACGTAAAAGGTTCAAACACCTAGTGACGAGCTGGCAGTGGCCGCCACGACCCCCAGCAGGAAGTGCTTTCTTCAGCCAAAGGAGGAGAACTCGGAACAGCGGACACAGATGGGCCTCGGGCTCAGGCTCCACCCGTGGGGGCGGCTGCAGGGGGAGCTGGGGACCCGTCAGAACAGTAGCGCTGGAGCCGGTTCACACGTGTAACTGGGGCCCAGCACACAGGTCTGTCCCCAGCTGACTTCTACTGTGTGACTCCGGGCGGTACTGGCCAGGTGACCCGGTCTGTCCTGACAGCGCCTCACGCATTGCTACACTTTCTTTCTGGCCTCTACAGATGGAGAAACTGAGGCACACACGAGGTGCTGGTGGATGGTTGACGAACAGAGACGGCTGAGGAGGCGCAGAACGGCAGACACACAGCCCTGGGGCCCCGGCACTAAAGCCCAGGCTCGGGGTGCAGGGAGGTACATGGTCTCGGACCTCACTGGGCATCTGCCGCCCTGCTGCCCACTTTTCCCCTCGGGGCGGAGCCCTGGTGGCTTTCCCAGACTCCCCTGAGGCTGCAGTCCTTGCACCCACAGGACGTGTCTCATTCAGCATGTCACCCACGATTCCCACACAGAGCCGGACCCCAGCCTGGCCCCTGCAGCTGGGCACTGTCCAGGATAGCTTAGGAAGGCTGCTAGGAGAGGCGCGGGGACTGCTCTGGGCAGGAAACCGCTCTGCCGGGCTCCTCGAGTCCCGCCTCCAGTGCCTGGTCCCCCCCCCCCAGCCTGGGCTGGTCTGAGCCTCTCCCCACCCCTCCTTACCATGGCCAGCGGGATCACTCCAACCAAATCCTTCTGACTCACGTAGATCTTGGACACGCCCAGATCGGAGGTAATGTCTCCGGGATACTCCACCTGCCACGTGACGAGCTGCGTGGCTGGAGGGTCACTGGGCTCTTCTACTTCCACGTCGATCTGCATCACTTCCTCGGAGCTGCTGTCCGCACTGGAGAGGAGGAGAGGAGAGCAGCTGTGAGGGACGGAGTGGCTGCAGCTGGCCAAATCCACGAGTCCCCACACTTTCTTCCCAGGCATTTGCCTGCCTCAGCCTCCCTCCCTCAAGGGTGCCAGCTCCCTCTTCCTGCACCTGCTCACCACGTCCAGGCCGGGGAAGGCCCAGTTACAATGGACTCTGGAAGATGAGCAGAAAAAGTGACACCTGGCCTTGAATCCTCTCTTGTGTCTGTCTGTCTCTGTGTCTGTCTCTGTCTCTGTCTCTGTGTCTGTCTGTCTATCTCTCTCTCAGTCTCAGCAGTTAAGGTGGGAATTGCAGTCAAACCGCTCAGCCCCGTGGGGTCCCCCCTCCCCAACCTCCTTTCTTTTCTTTTTTCCTGATTATTTTGTGCACGCATGGACCCGCGATCTGAAGGTACCATCCTACTTTATTCATTATCTTCGGAAACGAGTTGCATCATGTATAACGCGCAGGACGTTCCCGTGCCACATAAGTGTAGGGAGGTGCCCAGGGTGCCCAGGGCACGGAGGCTCATTTGGAGAAGGAGGGAGCGGATCTGTCGGCTCAGAGCAGACTCCCGCTTTTGTCTGTCTTGTGGCGAAAGCGTCCGCTGGCAGGAATCCCAAATGCAGCACAACCAGGTCACCATGGCGCCCTGGCAGGAGGTCAGCCCTATTTCTGCTCCCCAGTGCCAGGCTGTCCTCTCTCATCTGTGCCCCTCGCCCCTGGCCCAGGTCACCACCATTGTATTCTCTATCTCTATAAATTTGTCCATTTTTTAAGGAATCGTCTTATAAGGTGTGATTGTCAAGTGCAGTGAAGGTTTAAATTATGTATTTATTACCGTTAAGACACTGCCAATAACCCCCTCAAAATACCCCGCTTGCTTCCAGCGCATCCTCCTATCATCCTTGCCGTTCCTGAGGCAGCTCCAGAGTCCTTTCTCGTGAGTCTTTACGTTCCACGAGAAAAACACAGCATAATGCCCTCCAGGTTCATTCGTGTGGACAAACGGCAGGATCTCCTTTCCACAGGCATATAATATTCCACTGCACACATGCACACATGCACCCTGCTTTCTTCGCTAACCCACATGTAGTCGTCTTTTAGATCCCTAACGTGTCATCGCCAGCCACAGCCAGAGGACCTTTGGGATTAAGACACCAGCGAATGCACTGTGGTCTTTATATTGAGAGCCTGCAGGGATTCCGGCCCTGCTCTCTCCCCGGTGAGACGAGGCCACGTCTCCACTGGCCACACCTTGCATCCTCAGTCACGGGGGAGGTAGATTTGTGGGAGAGAAATGTTTGCCGCTGAGGTCCATGCTACACAGATGCCTCAGCCTGGGCATCTCAGAAATAAGTGGGGCTGTGACTTTTAAAGCCCCTTAGGAGTAGTGAACCCTTGAGAGCTTCCAGGGAGCTGGCAGATTGCCTGTGTACTCGGTGATAATTAACACTTCTTTCTGCCTAACTCTGAAGGGAAGACCGTGCCCTTGAAGTGTGCGTGCGTGTGTGCGTGCACGGGTGGCTGCAGGTGCGCTGTGAAAAGCCCTCATATTGTCTTTTTCAAACCCGCTCACCACGGAACGCAATCCTTGCTTTCTGCCAGGAGGAAATCTGCTCTCTGTCAGGAGACAAATATGGCAGGCTGCACAGGCATTTATGAAACGTGTCTGATTAGAGCCAGGACTTTCTACCTTTCTTTGCATCAGAATTGACTGGAGGAACTTTAAAAATAAACCAGTGATCAGCACCGCCCCTGCAGGCTCCTGACTGGTGGGAGTCGGCCCGCCTCCCTCCTCCGGCCCTCTCCCTCCTTCTCCTCCACTTCCTGCGCGTCTGTTTATTTCCTCACTGGGAGAGTCAAACACGGCAAGATTGTGAATGACCGAGTTAGAGGTCATGGAGGTGGACGTGGCCATCTAAGCCCTTGGACATATTCTCTGTATCAGGGCATTAGAAAGAAAAATCACAGCATTAGGGGACTTGGAGGAGAGGACTGGTCAGACTGGTGAAAACACAGGTATCCCGAGGAACAGAATTCCAGCCACAGGGCCAGGGCGTGGACACTCGCACTGTGAGAATCAGCTCTGGTGGCCCGGATGCAGGCTCACTTCCAGCCTCTGTGCCTCCTCTGACCCCGAGCCCAGGTTGAATGCAGTAAACTCAGCAGTGAGGGGCTTGGGACCCCCGCCTGGCAGGCAGGGGTGCTGCGTGGGGCAGGTTTGGCACGAGGGCGGTATGTAGCCATTTAGGAAACGGCCCGGGGCTCTGGCCCACGCCAATACTGGGGAGCACGGCCTGGGATCTGCTGTGGCTTTAGCTCCGCTCATTAGTGCGGGGATGGGTGCTGAGCCCAGGGTCTGACTGCCTCCCCGCCTTGCCGGGGTCACCCATCCAGTGCAGGGTGGCCTCATATGTCCCTGGGGGGATCCAGGACACCCCCTGAGCGTGCACCGGGAGGAAGCTCTTAGCAGTGTGGTCTCCTCACAAGGAGGCTGAGCCCCATCTCCCTCCTCCGGAAAGTCCCCTCCTTCCTCCCTGCCTCCCACCTCCGGGGGCTGCTTTGCACACTGGATCCAAACTCCAGGGCTTTTCAGAAAGGGCTCCGTTGAAACAGAGAAAGACAAACCTGCTGGCCGGGAGGGACACAGCCCTTCACAAGTCACGGCTCAGGCAGAGACGGGGGCCACGACCTCCACCCTCCAGGCCACGGCTCACAAGCCCCCAGTCCCTCCTTCAGTGGGAGTCAGTGCGGGACCACCGTGGCAGATCCCAGCGCCAGACAAGGATGCGTTTTTTCCAGATCTTATTTGAGGGTAGTCATGCCTCTGCTTCCAGAGTGATGCAATAATTAACCTTTACTGGGCATCTTTCATGTGCCAAGCGTGGCTCTAAGGGCTTTTTATGACTTATGTAATCATCGAAGTATTGCAGTGCATGAGATAATGTTGTCACTCTCGGCTTATAGATGAGGGATCAGGGCCCAGGGATGGCATCGTTGTCCAGAGCTGCCACTGGACAATGAAGGACCAGCAGCCTGGGGGCAGCACGGCCAGCTTCCCCCTGTCACAGCCCACCCCTTCTCCAGGGTGACGATGAGGACCCCGAAGGTGTCTCCTCCTCTGACTGGCATGCAGGTCTGCGTTACTGCAGTTCACTGGAGACCCCGACGCTGGCTCTGAATGCTCCAGGAGAATCCCGCACAAGCGAAGCAGGGGCGCCCTTACAGAAGACGCTTTGAAATGAGCTTTGCCTGCAGGGCGCTCCGCTCGGTCCTGTGATGTGTCTGCGAATCAAAGGAGGGACGTGGACACAGCAGCTTTGGCGAGCAGAGCCTGACCGTGCATTTGGAAAGATCAAACACCTCGCAGACGTTAACCTGGGAGCACAAGAACCGTCTACAACCCAGGGACTGAGACACAGGCCACGAGTCGGGAGCAGCCTGGATGCTTTTCCAGACTGGAAAACCGACACATGGTGGTGAGCCCTTGGAGAACGCGGACGACCCAACTTCGCCCGGCAGCCGCCCCGTGGGCAGCCGGCTTCCAGCGCGTTCGAACGTCGTGGGCAACGTGGCGGGGCGGGTGGGGGAGGCAGAGTGCAGTTCCGTCTCCAACTTCGGCTTCTCCAGATGGTCCTCTGACGCTGAAGTTGGCAAGAGTGCCGGAAACAAAGCTGCACCCCGAGCCGCAGCCCCGGCGCCCAATACCCGCTTCCCTCGCCGTGCACCTCACCCCGCCTCTAATGCTTCGGGTTCCAAAGACCTCTGGGCCACCTTGCCCACAGTGCCAGCTCTGCACTGGCCCAGAGTTTATGTCTCAGAGAGGCCGCCGTCAGCTGTCCGTGGTGCACAAAGTCCTTGCCTTTAGTGGGCTCGAGGTGAAAGGTCCCGATCCCCACGGGGCCATCCTGAAACCCCCCTTTGCCTGAAGATCTACTGCTGCCCAGCTCTTCCCTCCCGAGGTCTCCCTGTGCCACGTGCTGTTTACACTTAAAGATCAGTTCCAGCAGCGGTGGCCAGAGAAATGGGAAAGACACCGCGGGCAACCAATAAATGCCAGGTGGGGACCTGCTGTGAGAGATGAGATGGGAGCGGGCCGCCCCCTCCATGATGCCAGCCCAACCCCGAAGGGTTCTTCCACCAGCAGGCACCCTCCTGCAACGGCGTCCGGGAAACTCGAGGGCCAGAGCCCGGGCTACCTACCTCTCCCGCGGGAAGGGCGGCTCCCTCCTTCCCCACCCCTCCCTCAGCTCATTTCCAAGATTAAAGTAAGGATATTACTCCAACAAACTGTGTCTTTTTTGACATTATCACACTATTAAATTTTTCCATTACTGGCATATTTTTCTAACTTTTCATTAGCATTTTCAGTATGAAACCTTTTATTAAGAAGTGAAATATGCATGATTCCTTTAATGTATGTACTTTATAATGAGATTTTTTTTGTCACTATAAATTTGTCTTCTCATATACTCTCTGGTGACCAGAATCAATCTGGACAAGAAAAAGATGACGGCAGGCTGGAGCCTGCAGTGCTGAACTGTTTCCCTTTCCTCCTGCGCTTTCCTGTTCCATTTTAACATTTTCTTCAGTCAGTCAATCAATCAATCAATCAATCAATTGATTGGTCAGTCAATCTGTAATCCACTTGGTTATTTCTGGAAGCCTTGCCACGTGTTGGTGAGTGATCAGCTGATGAGTGTTGAGATTCCAAGGTGAGTTGCAGGGGATAAAGACCAAGTGACCGAGTGTGGAATCCCTTTTCCCAGTCCTGCACCAGTGACACCTCTTGAGGAATACTGACTGGGTGGAGACTGGCAAATGCCTCCACCTGGGAACCTTCCCCCACCCCAAGCAGAAGACCACGGCACCCCCAGGGCACAGGGAAGACGCAGCTCCCACGGACCGTTTCGCTGGTGGAAGGAAGCTGGCAACCCAAGGACACACGGGCACAGAGGTGTTAAGTGCGTGAAGAGCCTACGTCAGAGGAGCCGGTGTGGCCGCCGAGCCCGAGGGCGGCCACGGTGATCCCTGTGGGGATGTACACGGGCACAGGTACCTGGGGCTGGGAGGAGATGGGTCGGCGGGGGCCTCAGAGGGCTGGGACCAAGGCAGGCGGTGTAGAGCAGGGTCAGGGGACAGCAACGCCTCTCCCAGAAGCATCTCGGCAGCACACCGCGGCGAGCCGGCTGGATCCGAGCCGCGGCTTGTTTATGCAGCCTTCCCGAGCCTTCCCGAGCTAAAAATGGGCTTCGTATTTTTATTTTAAAAGCAGATTATGCAGCCTAGCAAGTCTGTGGTCCACGGAGCCTCGCATGTTACCGCCTCACGCTCACAGGACTAGTTTGCCAATTCCTGGTGTTTATCACGGAGAAATGGGAAATCACTTTAAAAAAATAACAAAATAACATTTACTGCGATACATAAACACTTCACTAGAAGACACCATGATGTAGTCAGACGCTTGCTCCCAATGATAGTGGGAAAATGTGGGTCCAAGATTTCCCTGGAGGCTAGTGTGCAAAATAAAGGAGGGGCGTACGGATACACAGAGCAGAGCCCCTGCTCTGGGCTCATGTGTCCTGCGGGGTGGCAAAGGGTACACAGAGGCTTCACGGGAGAGCGACAGGCCAAGCACATTGAGACTGTCACGGTGGAAGAACAGGAAAAGGAAAAAGGACATTCTTTCCGATGACACGCAGGGCCTACCGACTCGTGGTCCAGCTCTCAGTCCATGTGACCCCCTCCCATGCTCAGAGCATCCAGGTGCCCCAGGACCCCACCTTTAGGGGCAAGGCGCGAGCAGAGATGGGCATCCCTTGTAGCTGGATGCGCGCGGCACAAGGTGTCACTGGCACAGGGACAGCCATGAGGTCCCTCTCCCTACTCAGTGTCTGCGAGCGAAGATGCCTGTCACAAACGCTGCCCTGGAGTCCTGCTCCTACTGTGAGACGGTAACATGCGAACCCCTCGCAGACCTGTCGCCAAGGCATAGTTCAAATGTTTAAAAATCTAATTTAGCAAGATCGGTGAGTGCGACGCTGGAGAGAACTGCATGGCACGCTTCATACATAAAACGATCCCAGACCTGAATGGGGTGGGGTTAGAGCCGTCAGCGCCTGCAAAGGGGGGTCAGTGCAGTGACCACTGCCTCGGCCAAACCTACGGCTCTGCCACAGGGGAGGGCGGGTCCTTGCCGCAAAGGGACGCACCATGAGAGGACCACGTTAAGGGCAGTAAAGCAGACGCACTCGCTGCAATATCGCATCTTTCTCCTCTGTGAGAAACTCACAGTATCAATAAAGAGCAAAATAAAAGAAAGATAAAAGGAAACAGATCGTCCTCAGGCAGGAAGGGATCAAGAGATGGAGGGATGCTGGGGGGAGTAGGGGAAAAAAGGGCTAGGAGGCGGCATGTCGCCCCTTCACCAGGAGTGCAAACATTGCGTGCTGGAAACGTGGACTAATAAAAAGATATTTTTAAAAAGCAAAACCTGAGACGAGGCCACAGAAGCACAAAGTTAGCCTTTGGGACAAAAAGCGCCGCTGAAGACATGGGTTACTCTTTCAGAATCAATCCAAGCGAAGGAGCCTTTCCTTCTTCCCCAGAGACCCCCTCCCTCCGTCGATGGCGGCTCGGTCTAGGAACGGGCCGGGCTCTGGGCATAGTGTGGCTCATCCACGGTGAGGGAACCTCATCTTCCTGGCTGAGGCTTCCTGCTTAGGCAGGCGACCTTCCGCGCCAACCTCTCGCACTCCTATTTTTACGGCGACCTCTTCACCCCTCCGTTACCCAGGCTAACTTCGATGATCTTTATAGCACGTGTGTCGTCCCCGGGCACAGAGGGCGCCCCGTGTTCAAAGTGCAAGTGAGGTGACACCGAGAGGGCGGGACTCGGGAGCGGCACGCAGGAGACGACTTCTGTTCCACGGGAGCCCTGGGCGTGCCCGGGCTGAACTCGCTTCCACACGCGCCTCCATCGACGCTCTAGACAAACAAAGATAATCTCTCATCTCCACACCATGACATTTCCTGAAACGTATTCGCTTGGAGATAGAGATATTTTATTTTTACATATTTCTTTTTTTTGGAAGTTTTTTCCTTTTCCTCTAAAAAAATAAAAAATCAAATTGTTATGCCACAGACACATTAGCATGCTTGCCGGGGCTGCAGACTGTTCCAGATCAAATCTCGGCTGCATAAACAGGTACCTGGGACGCCGCCCACTCACCGCCTTGCGGCTTCTGGGATGCAGCCCTGGGAGTGAGTGGGGAGGGACACACAGCACGGAGGGGACTGTGATTGGCAAGGAGGTAAGCAAACCGATTCCATCCACGCTGAGCTCGGCTCCTCTGGGGGCGGAATCGTGCCTCCTGGGGTTAGAGGGAGTCTGCTGCCTCTCCAGCCGGCTCTGTACTGGACTCCTTCTGGTGAGCCTGCTCACCAGAAGCCATCAAGTGTGGCCGGGCGTCTCCTGGCACACTGGGCTCTTGGGATTTCAGTGAGCAAGCTTTCATCTCGTGGGAACTCTCTCTTCTACCACGCCAGCTTTCCTTATGCGAAAGCATGCCGAGAGGGGTCCCCGTCTGCCCCGTCTCAGCAGGCTGTAGCATAGGACAGGTCGCAGGGAGCCCAATGTGAATGGGGTCCCGGTGTGTTGACAAGGATGCTGGTGGTTTAGGGAAATGACCCCCTCTCAGTGAGGCTGCTGGGCCACCTGGGGCAGGACGGCCAGGTCATCTCCCCAGGTATACACACCTGGCAATCACAGGTGAAATCCAGTGGGTAAAGTCTAACGGGGTCAGCCCCACTCTGACATAAGCGAGGGGCACACTCACGTCCTTTATCTGGCCACAATCTCATTAAGCATGCAGTGGGGTTGCTGGAATACAAAGACGCTCTGCGTTCATTTGAAAGTGCGAAAAGAATTTTAATTGATAGCGGTGATCAGGGCTTTCTCTTCTCCCATCTGACAAATCAAAGTGTGGAGAGGCTCAGACACCGTCTTCCTTTGTGCCAAAACACAGCTCAGATATGTACCTAGCGGAGTCCTCTGGTGAGGAGAGGATTCTGGGTCTTTAGGCGCCCACGTGAACGTCGCGCTGGGGTCCGTGATCAATACACAGCTGTGTTCCAGCCTTCAAGTGCTCAGGGTCCGAGGCTGAGGCATTAACTTGCTGGTCGAGGTTAATGGAATGGCAATTAATTTCTTAGTATAAATGTCAATACATTCAGTTAAGCCTTGTGATTTAAATATAATTAAAGATAAACTCTGAGTCAATGTTGCCTTTTTGGTTTGGGCTAGGATGGGTGATTTACTAAAATCCCAGGAAGACGCAGGGGAGGAGAACTTGAGAATTTGCTTTTCCCACACAACCAGCTGGGGAACTTTATTATTCGTTTTGTATGAGAGAAACAGAGCTGGCTGCGTCTTCCTTTGCTCAGGCTTCAAAACCCATCTATTAACCTGCACACTTAACGTTGCTGGCTGAGTTTGTACAGCAGGGAAGGTCGTTTGCTCACCAAGGAAAGTGTCCAGATGAGAGCGGTGACAGACAGGGAGGCTGAGCTGTTGAGAGGATGGGCTTGGGAGCGGATCACACCCCAGGGAGAACCCTGACTGCGGCACTAATTGTCTTATGTAATCCTTAACTATGTAATCCTTAACTCCCTGAGCCTCGGGGTTTAAAGTTATAAAATCATGGCTCTCTTCAGAGCCCTGTGGGGCCTCTCAGCCTGCTGCACAGGGGTGCGCTGGATACCGCCAGTGGGTGCAATCAGCTCATCAGTGTGGCCTGTCCTCCTCCTGCAGCACAGGGACAGCTGCATGGGGCCATCCTAGCGTGTCATCGATGATGAACTGAGATCCCTTGTGCCAAGCACTTAGCGCTATGCCTATGTGACACTCCCAGAGGGCCGTGAGAAGACACCGGGGTAGGTTTGCGGGTGCAATTTGGTGCCAAGGGTGCCCTGTTCACAGGAGTGAAGAGGTGCTCGTTGCTACCCCCAGAAAGGGCTGTGCTTTGATTTCTCCAGGTCTAGGTCCGAATTCTGACCTCTGCACATCAGGGACCACATATGAGAATGGGGGGAGCAGGCTCCTTCACCCTCTGAGCAGAGCCCTTCGCCCCAAGCCTGGCGTCGAGGCGCTATCCGCGCTGCTGGAACAGGGGTCTGCAGAGGCCCCACCCCCACCCTCTGAGATCCCATCCCCTGAGGTTTAGTGATAACCAACTGCAGACAACCCGGCCTCCCGGGGCCGGCCATCTCTCCTCTGCTTCTTTCAACTACGAACAGCAGCTTCCGGTGAATGATGACCCCCAGACGTCCTCATCCCCATCCTCAGGGCCCCTGCACGCTGCCTGATGTATGAAAGGGGACATGCAGCAGGGCCTGAGATGGGGAGATGAGCACGGCCCTCTGGGCAGCCCCAAAGGTGATTGCGAGTCCTCAGAAGAGGAAGGTGACGTGGTCTTCGGCGGGGGTAAAGCAGGCCCGGGGACAGAGGCAGCAGCAGTGGGTGGAGGAAGGGGACAGACACCAGCTGAGGGGGACGGGCTGACAGCACCCAGTAGGTGGCAAGGCCAGGAAACACGGCAGGCACTCTGAGCCCTTGGGGTGACCAGGCCACGGAATGGGGCACACACGAGATTTTAAAAGTGGGTTCGTCCTCAGCCACGGTCCTCTGCTTATTTTTCCTCACATCATTTCTGCAACAAAAAGTTTAACAGGAATTTGCCACTTTCTGTAAGAAAGATGATTAATCAATATCAAGTGTATTATGCTCGACTTTGCAATAGCTCAATTAATTGTTCACTGCAGTGATCGGTAAACACAGAGCCATGCTGACACGTCATGTTTTGGGCCAAACGTCAGGGGCTGAGTCTGCGCTGCAGACAAAACGGGTGTTGTTTCAGAAGAGCAGTTTCTTATGTCAGCTATATGTTGGGCACGACCTGCGTCATCAGGCACACAGAGATATTGGGGCCCCACTCCCCAGAGACGGTCATTTAATGGAGCCTGCTGTGCACCTAGTGTGCATTCCATAGTATAAAACATTCTCAGCATCTTTCTAGAGCAGAGTCACAGCTGAGGACAGCTGTTCACAGCTGAATGGAAACTGCACCCAGTCAGACTCGGGACCCACACCTGGAGCGTGCACTATGGGACCACGTTTGCTGCACCTGCCCAGCACGCTGAGCTCCCTGGGATGCTGACTGCAGCTTGGCCTGGGCTTCGGTCCTGGAAGTTCTGACTCCCTTGCTCTGGATGCTTCTGGCCACCCGATGTTAAAGGCAACGTGGAACCCCTGAGTCACAGCACTGACCTTAGCTCATTCCACATGCTAGAATCACCCTGGAGCTTGAGTCTCAGGGTTCTGAGATTCCACGACCAGCCTCAGCAGTTAAGCCTGTCAGGGCATTCTGGGCTGGACACCCCAGGGCTGGACACAGGGCTGGACACAGGATGAGAGCCAATGTTTGGTAGGACAAGGGTGGGTGTGAGGCTGCTGCTCGGGGGGAAAGCAACTCTGGTTCCTGGAAATAAATACAGCAATCACTCGTTGTGGGAGACGTCAGTCCCATTTTGAATGTGATGGCCAGGAAAGGTGCCATAGGCTAGCTTGTGCCCTGTCAGTTTATACGTTGAAGAGCTGTACATTCAGTGTCCAAGAATGTGAGGTTCTCAAAGAAATATTCAAGGGTTGTCACCAGAGTGGGGCATTAGGTAGGGTCCATCACAGCCAGGTACAATAGAGAGCAGGCCAGAAGGGGTCCTCGAGCAGACAAAGCTGCCGAGTCCTCGTATATGACTTCAGATTCACTTGATTTGCAAACATAAATGTAAATTTCTTGTAAATATATTTATCAAAGAATCAGAAGCAGCCCACAGAATTAAAAATCATATAACTAAGGATTTTTTTACAGCATAGCAAAGTCAGGCAACTATATGGTGATAAGAAATCTAATATTTTCTTGCCAAGTCAAATATTTTGTTTGCTGTGAAAATCTTTCCTTTGTGTTCCCAGTGGGGCAGAGGGAGCTCCTAAAATCCTTGCACAAATTACCTTTTGCTCAATTAAGTCTTTAAAAAGCTGACCACACCTCACTTTACCTTTTTAGCAAGTCCTAGTCCATATGATGGGTGGACCTCTGTGCACAGGAGGCTAGGACACAGGTTAGGACACATAGACCAGGGGGACACACTGGGAGACTGCAGGGGGCCAGGGGAGGCCTCTGCCCCTATAGTGACGGAAACAGATCCCAGTGTTTAGGTCCACGGTCTGTGGCACTTTGCTATGGTGGCCCTAAAGAGCTGTGCTGGTGGCCTCTCTGGATTCAGAGGTGTCAAAATTTGAAGGGATATCTTAGGGGTCTGCATTCCAGCCTGAGAGACCGTGGCATGAAATGTCCAGGCTTCACTGGGAAGTGTTGAAGAAACAGTGGGAAGATACTAAGGATTCTTCATTGTCGGGAATTGGCAGCAGCCTGCCTTCCCAGGGGACCTGCAAAGGAAACCCCTCCTGTTCTCCTGCCGGTTTGGATTCACTTGGTGGCCACGTGATTATGTTGCCCGGTGTGTCGCCCACCAGGACGCTGAGGAGGAAGCATCTGGTCTATCCCTGCAACTGTGCAGAACCAAAGATTTTTCTCTATGAACCTAATTTGATTTTCCTCGTTTTCAGCCACGTCACCCTCTCGTGTGAACTCCCTGACCTAATCATTCCTTATTTTGATGGCTGAATGCGGCAATCAAGCCACTTTAAGTCACTTGTGGAATAAATCTGGGTATAAATAAACTGAGAAATAATGGTCCTCAACATTTCTGACCCGTGACCCTCGTCTGCACACACAGCCAACACAGCACATTATTTTGCAGTCTTGTCATTTTCTGCCGTTGGACAGTGCCCCAAAGTCTTTGCAGATTCCATGGAACGATATTTAATAACTATGGCCGCTTTTCTCTTTAAGACTGCATCGAACAAAGCAGTTTCTCAAAGTGAAACTTCAAAATGCACTACAGAACAATCAGATGCCCACACCTCAAAGGAGGCCGTAATTAAAAGACGAGAGGTCGCTCTGCGGGTGAGAACGCAAACACCCCCGCCCCGCTTTGAGTCCCACTTCCGTGGTGAATGAGGCTCTGGGGACGCTGATCAAAGCAACGTCACTTGCAGAGCGCTGGCTCTCCGGAGCAGCTTTGCCACCCAACACTCTTAAATCTCATCGAGGGCGGCGCTCAGGCTGCGTTCTGACGTGCGACACCTGTAAAGTTCTCAGAAGCTAGGAGTAGATTTCTTGTGAGCAAATCAAAGGTTTTAGAGGGAACCCGAGACCAACAATTTCAAAGACAGCAGAAAGCCGAGCGCTTCGGCTGAAACAGAACATGAAAGACTGAGTTCTCTTCAGGCTTTTCCAGCCCTTTCTCGGGGCCGTCTGCCCGCAGCCAGCTCCGGCCAGCTCTAAACGGAGGAGGCCGCCTCCCCTCACCCTCAGCCCTCCCAGTTTTCCATTTACTGTGTTGTGGGCCTGGCACACCCTTGCAGGGCAGGGTCAGTTCCAGGGTGGCCACAGACGGCTGCCTGCTCCTGTTCAGTGGGAACCTGCTGCCACCGGAAATCCAGTAGAAACAAATGGCTGGGGTTGTTGCAGTCAATTTCAAAATAAATGTCTTAAGTGGTTTCAGAGATGAAAAGAACACGTCCAGGCTCTGAGCGGTCTTCTCCATCACAATGCCCTTTGGAGGCTGTTGGGAGGTAATGACCGGGAATGCGGGTACACTTAATCAGCCTGGCCTCCGGAGAGTGCTCTTTAATGCCATTGGTGGCCACCTTTAATGAGCCTGATTATGGGTAATAAATGATGGGAGTGTTATCCTGGGGACAGCTTTCATCCCAGTGCGTAACTGGACGTCCTGAAACTAGGTAGGTCTGACCTTCTGTCTTCCTTATTGTTAATTCTAGAGCTGAATTCGGCCACAAATCTGCTGTCAGTTACACACATACACGCTACATACATGCACACGCACACACATGTGCACCCAGGTACACACACACCCATGTATGCACATGTACACCCATAATACACACACGCACACGCATGCACGCACATGTCGGAGTCAGACCTGAAGAGTAGTTAAATTGCAAGCCCTCAAAGTTCTGCTTCCAAGTCGCTCTGCACAGCGCTGCTCCTGCACCTGCCTCCCAGGGGCAGAGATGACCAAGGATGACAGGACAGGGGAGGCCCTGGGAAGGCGTCCCTAGGCCTCTGTACTCACAGTAAGTGGGAAACACAGTCGCCAGTGTGTTCCACCCCAGTGCCAGTCACAGAAAACGTCTTCTGCGAGGTGGCCCCCAGCAAGGTCCCCATGTGAGTGGCGATGGTCAGGGAGGAGAGGAGCCTGCCTGGGGACACCTTTCTCTGACTGTCTCAGCCACCGTCACAAGGAACCCCAAAGAGGGCAGCTTCTAATCAACGTGAGCTCCCCTCTCGAAGCCCTGGAGAATGGAAAGCCAAGGGGCTGGCAGATTCAGGGTCCCTCCAGGGATGCCCTCAGTCACAAGCAGACACAGGCTGTGTTCTCACGCAACGCGAGGGCGAGGTGGCTCTGGTCTCCTTCCAATGGGTGCTGACCTTATCCTCGTGACCTGCCAAAGGCCCCATCTCTACAACTGTCACCTGAGCTTGGGGCAGGGGGACCCAGTGTTCAGACCCTGCTGACTCCTGGAGGTTACTTCACCTTGGTGTGAGTGGCGAGCTCCACTAGCACCTCAGGGCACCTGTGTCTCATGTCACTCCCACACCAGACCTCAGGGTGCCCTCGCCCCTCAGAGACTGTCCCCTGAGCTTCTGCACTGCGTCTGACCACTCCTAACTCAACCTCTTTGAATTTGGCATGAGGATACTGTCACTGCCCGTTGGTGACATAATGAACCCTTCGATGTGTCAGGCAACCATGCCACCCGAGGATACTCGGGGGACACACGAGTCCCAGCTGGGGTCCAGAGCCTCCCATTCTGACTCGGAAGGGCATTCCAAGGGGGATGGCGGGTGCTTCTCATGCCACAGCTGCCTCTGCAGGAGAGAAGGTGGCACTCGGGGGATGGGGCCACGGGGACTCAAAGCTGATGCTGCTCAGAAAAATGCCATCCCGCGTGCAGGGGCGGAAAGGTCACAAGTGATCTGCTCGGCTTCTGTGCACCAGCCTGGGATGGGCTGACAAAGTCTGAAAGAGCATCCGTTAAATATAAAAACTGGAAAACAAACACTGTGACGCAGTGCACAGGGTTTGTCTTCTCACCGTAGTCAGAACGGTAGCGCAGTGTATCTCCGTGACGCTTCAGAGCCCTTAGACTGTGGTAATAACAGGACCCGCTCACAGCAGCCCGTCACTAATAAGCTATACCCTAAAATATTACCTGTGCATGGAATAAACAGCTGATTATCTGCAGAGCTCACTCAACAAGCAAACACACACCCGAGAAGAAAACTTCTTTTCTTATAGGATGCGAGCTTAACAGGATCCATTTAGCAAAGCCTCTGCTCCTCCATGCTGAGAGCCGAGTAGCTTTAACTGGAACCTGCGTTGAGCTGGTCGCAGGTAGGAGCAACTACCAGAAGACCCCGGGCCCTTCCGGCCTCCTGACTGCAGTGTAATGTCACAGCCGGGACAAGACAACAATGTGGCCCATACGTCCTCCTCAGGCACCTTTTCCTTGTACTCCTGCATGTGTGTGCGTGTGTCCACGTGTGTGCACACAGTGTGTATTTCATTCACCACAAACTACCACGTGCATTGGGCTGCATGTCCATCACCACAGTAGGACCCTGAAGAGCCCCTCCCCTTGAGGGTCCCCACTGCCCTTGCAGGGGTGCCCACCCCTCCTGCCTCCCTACCGCCCACCCGTAAGCACTGGCAACCCCTCTCCTCTTTCCATAAGGAAAACTTACCATTTGAAAAATGTTACATAAATGGAAAAACACACATTCAACCTTTCAGAACTGGACCCCTCTTTTTCCACTGGGCATAACTTTCTGGAGAGTCCTCCAGAATCATCATCCATTCCTTCTTATTGCTAATGAATGGCTTTTAAATAAATAAAGTAGAAAATGGATACTGAATCATTTGAGACAGGCCGTCTGGGTAAGCCTGTAGAGACCATCTTTGTGTGGTCTCCCTAAATAACAGAAGCGCTCCCACAAGCCTGGCCACAGAGAGACAAAAAGTAGTGCGGCCACGTGACGACTCGTGAGAAATGAGGCAAGGGTCGAGAGAGACAGGTGACACCCACAGGGAACCCCCGAAGCCACAGCTTTGCTTCTGATACCCTGCAATTCTTTGCAGGCTAAAGTTGTTACCAAGAGCAATGATTCCTCTTGGTGATTTGATTTCTTGCTTCTTTCCTCCTACAAACTCTTCTCGGTGTACAATGGAGCAGTGATAAAGTGTCAGAGAAAATGGTACAAAGCGGGAGGCTGGGTCTGAATGACTCACCCAGGGCTATCTACCTCTAAGGCAAATAAATCAGACGCACAAGCTTGGATATCGCTCGGTTTCTCCTCCATGAGAAACTCAAAGCATAAATAACGAGCAAAATAAGAGATGGATGATAGGAAGTAAGGAGGCAGGTCTTTATCAGATAGAAGGGCTCGAGAGAGGGAGGGAGGGAGGAAGCAGAGGAGGGAGGAGGGAAGGCAAGAAGGGAAGGCGGGAGGAAGGGAACATGGAATCCAGAGGTGTTACGGGCAGGCACCAGCTCCACACGAGGAGTGTGGTCACTATATGCTGCAAACACGGACTGAAGAAGCGGAACGTGGGAAACGTTCCCTCCTCCCGTGTCCAGCCAGTGTGGAGCTCCACGCATCCGGCGCGCCCTCGCGTTGCTTTCACAGAATGCGCTGACCAAATGCTTCCCGGGCACCTGCCGCCGCCTCTTTGGCGGAGGACTTACTAATCCCAGGTCTGTGCAGGCAGGGACACTTCCGCGCCAATGTGAGCGTGAGCGCTCCTCCAGGCTGGGAGGTGGGTGGGAAGCAAGTGTCGCCCAGGCAGGCGGCTACCGGCAGCTCCGCGTTCTCCTCCTCCTCTGAAAGCTGTCTCTGATGCACAGGGTACCTGCAGCCAGGGGACCGCGTCACACACGCAGAACCTGACACATCTTCAGGAGGCGAATCCCTTGTGACCTGCATCTGGATCAAGTGGCGGAGACAGTATCCCGGAGCTGCAGTCCACTTACTGCCCTCTGCCAGGCACTAACAATCAATCTGTGTCGCCCGCCTGGGTTCTGGCCGTGGTGGACGGTACGTGTATCGCCCCGTGTCTGGTTTCCTTCCTTCCACATGAGCTGCGGTCCGCGTGCAGCCGCAGACCACGCCTTCCCTGGTCGAATGGGCCTCGCTGGGCCAAGGCTCAGTGGGGCTGCGATCCACGCACACTCTAGTTCTCCTCTTCGGCCACCACACGCTCGCCTGTTTCTTCTGGAGAGTAACTGCTGTGCTCCTAACCATTAGCGTGTTTCCGGAGAAGCTGTTTCTGACGGTGCAAGGGTTGCGAAAGCCTATTAAATTTCAGAACCAATTGAAATTTCCATTCTTCTACCAGAAAAAGAACTTAAACGCAACAATCCATTTAAATATCAAGTCCTCCCACTTCTATCTGGTAATCAAACATAAGCTCCAGAACTACTTTACAAAACTCCTTCCTTGAAATTTACTACCTTTCAAGCCAGAGCCATTTTCAGCAAGATGAGAACATCTGATAGCAGCTTCTGTGAGTGTTAGAATTCCCTCTGTTCCATTAAGTTGACAAGTGGTAGTCAATTATCCAGTATTACTGTAATCAGCGTGGAGAAAGTGTCTCTAGGCAATGCTTCAGCTTAGAGACCTGCTCCAGCAAATAATCTCCCCACTGTCTGTCATACTGCAGGAATTCTCCATGTCACTGGAGAGCTCTCCAAACGTGTAAGCAGACATTGACTCACTGGAGTCAGCTGACAAGAGAAGGGGGCCCGGAAAACAGCACAGAAGCACTAAGCTCTAGAAATCACAACTGCCCCGTGACACAGGTGTCATTTTTATGGTAGACGATCATGATCACCACAGGTCAATGTGTACCACATGACATCTCAAGCTTCTCTGTCTGACAAGGAATTTAGAGAACTCGTCTCTTCGAAGGAGAACACGAATTGTTTTTTTTTTTTTAAAGTCCAAATGAACACTGGGGTGAAGACACGCTTAGATGTTACCTTTCTCCCTGGCTGCTGGTGCTATTGCAGTCTGGCTCCTTGTACAGTCGTTAGAGCATCTGAGGCTGTTGTTGGCCTGGGCTTAGCTCCCTGGGCTGCAAGGTACTGAGGACGAGCCGGCTCACTGGGTGTGGCCCAGTGGAAGCTTCCAGGCTCAGTTTCCAGCCCCTAGGAACAAGGCTCAGAGCCGTAGCACACAGATCTGGATACCCAGGAACTCAGGCCTTCATCAAACTCCAAACACACCCAAGACACTGAAGGACCCCACAGCCCACCTCCCTCCGAGTGAGGCCCAGATCCAAATCAAAATATCACCATGTGCATCTCATTGAAGAAACCTAAATCATACCTAGAAATGCTCACCCCAAGGGACTCTGGGAAATGTAGTTCTCAGCTGCTCTGGGAAGGACAGACGTGTGCCCTGTCTGCTGGTCCGCAGGTCACACACTTTAGAAACCTTCACAGTGGAGACGCAGAAACACCCATCCTCCTCACTCAGACAAACCCTGAACTTGTAAATGTTCAGTCAGCTCAGCAGACAGCCTCAGCTGAAGGTGAGGTTTCCCCTGATTAGAGCTGCAGTTCTCTGCCTGCAGAAGTCAAAAAAGCACAGAAGGCTGAGTGCCAGTCACCTTCTGGAGTCTGCACTGCTTGATCCAGGTGGGCCCGGGGCACCCTCAGGTGGCCCCACGATGCAGCCGGCACTGGGGATACTGGGCTGGGAGGGGCCCTGCCACCGCAGGAAAGCTAGAGGGTCCTGTGCAGAAGACACTTAGTGAACTGAGAACCCAATGACAGAGTAGATAACAGAGAGCTGAGAGCATTTTACAAAGGTTATGCCACACCCTCCGCAGCAGCAAAAAAGTACAAGAAAAAGCATTTGACATCAGTGGCCACTAGAGAAATGCAAATTAAAGCAACACTGCGATTGGGCCTCACTCCAGAAAGAATGTCCGTTATCAAGAAATCAAACAATAACAAGTGCTGGGGAGGCTGCAGGGAAAAGGACCCTGCTACACCGTGTAAACCAGTATGACCATTATGGAAGTCAGTATGGAGAGTCCTCAGAAAACTAAAACTAGAAACTGCATTTGACCCAGCTGCTTCCCTTCTAGGCAGTGTCCCAAAAGAGTTAACGTCATCACGTCACAGTGACCCATGCTCACCCACGTGTACAGCAGCACGGCTCACAGTAGCTCAGTCCTGGGGGCAGCCTCTGCCTCCACCCAGAGATGAAGGGATAAAGGAAATGCAGTTTCTACACACAACAGAGCGCTACGCTGCCTTAAAGGAGGGTAGATTCGAGTCATCTGTAGCAAGATGGATGCACCTCGAGATGATAACGTAAAGTGAGATAAATCAGACACGCACGAGTAAATATTGCATGGTTCCTCTTCCATAAGAAACCCAAAATATAAATAAAGAACAAAATGAAAGATAGATAATGGAAAAGAGGGAGATAGGTCTTTCTTAAAGAGGAGAAGTTCAAGGAATGGAGGCAGAAAGTGAGAGGGAAGGGAAGGGGGATATAAAAGGTATTAGGGTGGGTTATGCACACGTGCCGACTCCACACAAGGAATGTGACCATTACATAGTGCAAACACAGACCACGCAAAGTAAATGAAGAGTAAAGAGAAGCATCAGATAAAATTTTCCACAGGACCTGCTTGGGGAGATTTTAATTAGCAGAACCCTGTTCATAAAAAAAAAAAGACAGTGCAGTGTTCAGTACAACATCCGCTGGTGAAGATTTGAAAGACCTTACCGAAAAGATAAGATTGTGCTGCACACAAGGAAATAAAAGACCGCCACACACCGCGTCACTGCAGGACCGGCTGGGCGGAGCCGCTGCAGGAAAACCCAGAAAATATCAACACCAGGGCCCCGGGCCTTGGGCCCCTGTTTCCTCTCCGCTCCAGAGACAGAGGCTCAGAACTCAGTCCCTCCGCGGGCTCTCAGAAGACAAATGAAACGGCGACAGCCCGCTCTTCTGGCTCTGTCTGTGGAGGATTCTGAGAGGGCTGCATTCGAGTTCCCTTGGGTTAGGAGGGAAACGAGGCCCGTTTTACCTCTTACTCAACACGGTCCACGGCCCACATCATGCAGGGATGCGAGGAATGCAGAGCCCTGGCCTAGCCCGGCCTCCTGAGCCACGGCTGAGGGGAGGGCGTCCTAACAGACCCAGGCGAGGCGGGTGGACGTCCCGCCCCTCACCCTAGGACGCCTCCCAGCGCTCCCTGTCTCGGGCCCCACATGACCACACTGCCAGTATAAAGTGCTTAGAATTTCTTGAGAATCACAAAAGAGGAACCCATTTTCCCACTTGCCAGATTGGAGCCGGGGGGCCTCTCACAACAGACTCCATTGATCACCCGTCAGGCCAGAGGCAATTCCGTCCTTCTGAAATTGTCCACCAGCATAACCGTCCTCCAGACTGCAGCTGTATCTGACTCCCCGTCCAAATGAGCGTTTCAAATGGCCAGGACGCAGCTTAAGCAGCTGAGTTACAGGTTTACTTGGACATTAAGGAAACAGTCTTGCAGCCTGGTTATTCCCAGTGACCTGAAAATAAGCACAAAATCCTCCACCTCCTGCCCACCTACCAGCCTCGTAATCACCCTATGACTGCCTGGCTGGTTTTTAAGAGAACAAGATGGAAATTTCCTTTCTCCGTCAATATGCAGTGAGAATTCATCAGAAACACAAATCAAATCTCCTGCGTGCTGACACTAGAGTAAGAAGACAAGGTTGACGGCTAGCCTGTCTCTCCGTCTTATCTTTAGGTTAAATAATTTAGAGCTTGAATTGTTTGCAAGGAAGGCAAACAATATGTCCTGCTGCATATTTTATGACTGTATTTCAGAGAGCAATGAGCCAGAGCCAGGCCCCGTGCATACTGAACCGTCCTCCTGAGCTGGCCACCAGGGAAGACTCGGAATCCACTCTGAGACAAGTCACAGAGGCTCAGACATGACCAGTACCCCACAGTGCACGGCAGACCCTCCGAATTCACTTCCCCTGGAGCCCAGCACCTGGCAAGGCCGCTGTCCCCAGGTGGGCCCTGCAGAGCCTCCTCTGCTCTCCCCTTACAGACCGGCCAAGCCGGAGGACACAACTGCCCAGGCCGGCTTCAAATTCCAATCCTCCTGCCTCAGCCTCTCAGGGATGATATGAGATTACAGGCGTCATCAAGCCTGACAATGGCAAGACCTTTGTCACTTGAGTGAAACTGAGAACGTTCCCTGCCACAGTTCATGGAAGCAGCATTTGTTGCCAAAGGACCACGTCACGAGAGGTAAGAGCGAGCGTGTCCTTCCCAGCCTGGAGGAGTGAGGGCAAGTCAACAGCGATCAGCGTGATCACCGGCACCAAGAGGGACAGCAGCACGAGGACACCAACAGGAAGGAGCGACGCTCACACCAGCACCAGCGCTAACGGTAACAGGGACAACGGTCACACCAACACCAACACTAACATCAACACGGAACTCCGGAGCACCAGTACGAACAGCAACACTCACAGCAACTCCAGCCCAACACCCACGGTTACCCAGGTGCTAGCACTAACACCTGCACTAGGACCAGCGCCAGCACCGACACCGACACCGACACCGACAACGCAACCAACCCCAAAGCCAACACTGTACCCGGCGTTAGCAGCACTGAGCCCAGTGGCTGACACAAACCCCAGCCCCGACACAAACACTGAGGCCAAGGCGATTCCTCCAGGGACGCCAGGCCTCAGACCCAGCAAAGCGTAACAGCAGGGTCCCACCCACCAGGCTCGCTGGGGGGACTGCCCCTCCCCGGCATCCTGTGAGTCTCAGCCGGCGCTCCTCCCGCACCCCTCCCTGGAGCCCGAGGCCCCGCCATGCATCCCCCCGAGTCCAGTAGCTCTTGACCCTGGGCACACACTGAAATCTCCAGCTTTGTTTCAAATAAACGCCCAGCGCTGGGCCCACCCTGCGCGATGCTGGTCACCTGGTCTGTGGACGGAGCATTTTCAAAAGCTCCAGGTGACCAGAAGGTGGCAGGGGGAAGGGAGCCCCTGCACCACCCCAGGGGAAGGAGGCCGGCCTCTCTCCTCCCAGAGATCCCGCTTCGAAGTCTGCACCCACACAGCTGGCAGGGGCGGAGGCACACGGCGTGGTCCCCAGCTGGCCACGGCAGCACCTCCTCTGGACTTGTTGGGAGGGTGAGCTCATGGTCTTGCTTCTGTCCCAAGTAGAAACCCACCGACGTGAAGCAGGAGGCCCCTGCACCCCACCCCGGTGACTGTGGGGAACTCGGGGGGTGACATTCTCATTTACAGATACCTGCCTTACACCTGAGGTGGCAAATCCAGGTGGCCATGGGTACAAGGTGTGGTCAGGTGATTGGGTGTACGGTCAGGTGTAAGTGACACCCGAACTGCCCCAGTGCAGAGGACGGGGCTCACGAGGGAGCACGGTGAGCTCAGAGCAGGGGGACAGACACCCCTGCTGCTCACCTCCAGCTGGGTGACAGTGCACCCGGTGCTTCCCATGGATGCTAGAAGCCCGGGACTTCCGGGGAAGCCCCTGGCTTTCAAACGAGGCCTGTCACTGACTCAGTTTTGGACGCAGCTCCACCTGCACCCTGTGGGCACCTGAAGCCCTGTCTGCATGACGGCCTCAGCCCAGCTGTGAACTTCTCATCCAACCTGAGGTCCTGGGAGACAAGGGCCATCTGTCTGTCACCACCCTCACCCAGCGTGTGTGACTGCGGGCCCGGAGCCCAGCTTGCTAATGAACAATGAGATAATGCATGAGCCATCACTGCACCGCCCGGCCTGTCTGCCAACCGGTGCCAGGGCACAGCGCGGTGCAGCGCACTCCGGCCTGTGCGAGGCGCTGGGTTCTTCCACAAAGAACAACTCACAAATACGTAAATAAACCAGAGAAAGCCAGGCGTCTCTGGCGGGAAGCCGGAGCCTGCAGGCTGGTGGCTTCCTGGAGCTTCTCTCCTGTTTCCTTCTGGACAGGGCTGGGAGGACGCCGAGGAGCTGCTGCAGACACAGGTGCCCACCGCGTCCTCGTGTGAAGGCTTCGGCCAGTCCGCGCCTCCCCCTGCTTTCCTTTTGAGGGGAGCACAGTTTGCGTGGGGTGGTGGGCTGCTTCTCAGAGAGTGGCCGAGCTCCAGCTCCGGCAGGGCCCCCAGGACCCTTCGAAGCCTCCTGAGCACATTTGGGTCAGTGACTCCTGCCACGCCGAGCTCGGTGCCCGCCTGGAGGGGCCTCTCGGACTCAGGTCAGTCTCCCTGTGGGTGGTGTGTGCGGCTCACGGGAAGAGCAAAGAAACTCGGGCAGACTCACCCCGAAACTCAGCCCTAACCTCCATGCTCCTCAGCAAACACCCGCGAATTGAAAGCCGGCTCCGGCAGGATCAGCAGGAGAACCAGCCTCTCACACAGCGGCCCCGTCCCTCTTTATCTCCACTGCAAAATCACGAACAAAAGGAAAGGACTTTGTTCTCCAGGTGGCTCTGTGGCACCGCACACTCCTCAGGAGCCAGCTGAGTCTCCGAAGGCCACCAATCAAACTCTGCGGTTCTCAGGGCCACAGGTAGGATGGAGACGACACTGTCCCCTCCAGAGAATAACGCCAGTGACAGCGCGGCTCAGGAGCATGAGGCTTCCTGGGGTTTCTCTCCGTTTCCTCCTCTCCAGGCTGCCTCTGTATGAGCTTCTGTAAGAGCAGGGAAACCCGAACCCCAGGCAGGAAAGCCCCCACCCGAGGCCTGCCAGGGCCACAGCCCCCTGCTTCACAGTGGGGTGGGTGTCCGTGAGATTATGGGGATGCATCGGTGGAGGGCTGACGATGGCGTGACCTTAATTAAGGGCGAATGTTTGCAATACATACACGGTATTTGCATTTGTTGGGGGAACTGGAACATGTGTATCACATCTGGATTATTTCTGATCCCCATTCTCCCTGAACTGACCCTGTCCTCTCTCCTGTCCCCTTGCCCCGCCCCTTGTCCTCCTCCCTGGTTCCCATCATCTCGCCTCTATTTTATTCTTTATTTGTATTTTGGGTTGATCACAGAAGAGAAATCATGTGCAATTTAACCTTCTGTGTCTGACTTGTTTCACTTAATGTAATGGTCTCATGATGCATCCATTTTCCTGCAAACGACACGATTTCACTTCCCTTTATGGCCGAATAAAATTTCATCGTGTACACACCACAGTCGCTCACCCAGCTGGCTGCTGAGGGGCACTTAGGCACTTCCACAATTTAGCTACGGTGAATCCCCTGCTATAAATACAGGTGTGTGTGGATCACTCTCCTCAGATGTCTGTAAGACTTTTGGAAAGATACCTAGCAGGGGACTTCCTGGGTCGGGCTAGTTTTAGTTTCCTGAGGAATCTCCATGCTGATTTCCACAGAGGCTGCACTGGCTTACGCGCCCGCCAACAGTGTGAAGGGCCCTTGTCCCCTCAGCCTCAGCAGCATTCGTTCTGGTTTGACCCCTTGATGTTGGCCATTCTTTCTGGGGTGAGACAGAATCTCAGGGTTGCTTTGATTTGCATTTCTCTAATGTCTAAAGAAGCTGAGCATCTTTTTTTTAGGTCCTCGTTGTCTGTCTGTATTTCTCTGGAAAAGCATCTTTTCAGGACATTTGACCCCCTTTAGACTGGGTCGTTTGTTTGGGGGTCAGTTTCTTTGAGTTCTTTAAGCAGTCTACATAATGGTCCTTTATTGGAGGAGTGGTTGACAATTTTTTCCCCAACCTAAGGAATGAAAGGCTGCTATCACAAAAGCTGCAGTACTCTGAAGACAGAGACAGAAGAGGACATTGGGAAACGGAAAAACAAATAACGATAGTTTGACTTCTTTTTTCCTATGTATATTCCCTTTCTCTCTCCTTCCTGATTCCTCTGGCTAATGTTTTGAGGGCT
Organism: Dolichotis patagonum; assembly: GCA_004027295.1. Taxonomy (NCBI): domain Eukaryota; kingdom Metazoa; phylum Chordata; class Mammalia; order Rodentia; family Caviidae; genus Dolichotis; species Dolichotis patagonum. Next base: position 25,747 of record PVJX010008227.1, on the reverse strand, counting down.
CTGTTGAACAGGAATGGTGACACATGCTTATCCTGCTCTTGATTTCAGAGGGAAAGTTTTCATTTTTTCTCCATTTGGTATGATGTTGGCAGTGTATTTATAATAAGTGGCTTTCATCAGATTGAGAAGAGGGCTTTCTATACTTATCTTTTCCAGAATTGTTATCATGAATGGATGTTGGATTTGGTCAACTGTGTCTACTGAGATGATCATGGCTTTTTGTCATGGCTTCTCTTTAAGTGATGAATTAAGTTTATTGATATGCTCATGTAGAACCATCCTCGTATACCTGGATCATGGTCATGGTATATGACCTTTTAAATTTGAGTCAGTTGTAGGAAAATGGATGCACCTTGAGGCCAAAATGTTGAGTGAAATAAGTCAGACATGCAAGAGTAAATATCACATAACTTTTCTTATATAAGTGTCTTGGTTACTTTTCTCTCATTGCTGAGACAAAACACCCAGTACTCAAAGTGTAAAGGAGGGAAGGATTATTTAGCTTAGAGTTTGTGAAGGTTTCAGTCCATAATTGGCTGCATCCAAGGCAGAGTGGCTCATGGCATAGGGGGGACAGTTCACGCAGCAGAAGACAGCAAAAGCAACAGCAGAGAGAGAGAGAGCCCTCTTTCCATCCCTTATATTGTATCCAGCCAACTGGGATCAGGGCAGTGCCAATGCAGTCAGTGTATTGACCCAGCAATCACCCACCTTTAATGTCAGCACCCTTAATCACAGCACTGCACTACGAATCAATCACACACTCTAGATTCAGCCACCTCTGAAAAACCCTATGACTGCATGCAGTTTGGGGGGGACATTTAGACACAAACCACGACAATGAGAAAACCAAAGTATAAATCATTTAAAGAGTGAAAGAAAAGGTAGATGACAGGAAACAGGGCAATAGCTATTTTGTCAAAGGGAAGGGGATCTAGAGATGAGGAGGGAAGAGAAAGGTCAATGGGAGGTGAGTGAAGAGAATTCAGGCAAGTTATGTAGGTGAGAATGTAATTATGACTTACCACAAACATGTACTAACAAAGTAATGCAATAAAAGGAAAGACATTCCTTGTTCCTGGATGGGCAAAATTAATATTATATAAGAGCTATACTACCAAACACCCTATTTAGATCTAATGCAATCCCCATTAATATGCCAATAGCATTCATCACAAAACTAGGAAATGGGAGTCCCAAAATTCATATGGAACCAGAAGAGACCTAGACAAGGCAAAGAAATTGTGAGCAGAAAGAGCAAAGCAGGAAGGAGTTTTACAAATCTGCATTTCAAAATATGCGACAAAGCTATACTAACAAAAGCAGCATGGTACAGGCCCCAAAGTAGACATGTAAACGAATGGACTAGAATAGAAGACACAGAGACTACTCCATGCATTTTCAGTCATCTGATCTTTGACAAGGAGCCAAAAACATTAGCTGCAGAAAAGACAGCCCCTTTAACACTGGTTCTGGGAAAACTGGTTCTCCGTGTGCAAGAGAATGAGACCATGCCCATATTTCTCACCTTGTATTAAAATCACATCAAAATGGACCAAAGATGCACCTGTAGAAACAGAAATACTAAGCTCCCCCAGAAGGTAAGACGGAGAAAATATTTGAATTCATAGGCAAAAGGCAAGAAATTCCTACACACAAATTCCTCCTATCACACAAAATAATACCATGACCAATGAGTGGGATTTCACCAAGCTGAAACCGTCAGCAGAGAGGAGACAAGTGCAGAGCACGGCAGTGCTTCACCTCCCAACCCTGCTCAGGAAACAGCGGGGCTTCTTGGCCTGTGGATTCTCAGAAGCCCTGGGTGAGGTGCCGTGTGGGGTCCTGTGACAGGCATCACACCTGGAGCCCATCGTGGACACTCAGGGGACGTCCCTGGGGAGGCGTGCTGAGGCACGGGGGCCTGTGCATGGTGTAGGACTGGGGTGACGGGGGCTTGGTGGTGCCGGGGGCTTGGTGGTGCCGGAGAGATCGCTGCCACAGGAAGCTCACAAAGCACATGGCATCATGTGGCACTGGGCCATCGGAAGGGCCGCATACAGTGTGGTCACACTTACGTGGCATGTCTGGAGAAGGCGGATCTCCATGCGGGAAGGCCAGCAGGTTCCAGGCTTCCAGGCTTGAAGCAGTAGCCCTCAGTTTAGTGCGAGTCTTTTACTTTTGCATAAATGTGCATTTGTTTTAATTTTGTATGTAAAAGTAAAAGACTTGCACTAAACTGAGGGCAGAGTGCCCCATGGGACAGCAGAGAGGGACAGGCTGGGGATGAAGGTGGCAGAGACTCCTAAGTGTCCCCGTGCTCAGCTGCTGAGTTTCCCTTTCAGTAAGACAAGCCCCAGCACTGTGGACCAGGTCCCTGCCCACCGGCCATGCCACGCTGTGTGGACAGGCTGTCCACCCGCTGAGATGCGGCCAGGGGAAGACGGGAACAAACCTGGTTGCAACCCCAGGGTCACCTCCGCCAGAGGCGTGGGCTGGACAGCAACCTGCCCCTCCTTCCCCACGGCTGCAGAAGAGCTTGACGAGCGGAGTTGTCTGTGTGACAATGACACAGGCCCAGCATAAGCAACAGGACAGACGGCTCTGGACCCTTTGAAGCTCGTGAGGGGCAGAGCCACTTTCCTCCCTCAGTGGATTCTACAGGAAGGAAGGAAACCTGTGTTTTCTTTACTCATTGACAACGATTTTTCTTAAAACACCTGCGCTCAACATTCTGCCTGAGGCACAGAATGTTTAAGGGTGACTTTATATCTGAGTGTTTTTGTTTCTTTAAACAGTCCAGGAAGAAACAAGAAGGAACTATGTTCTTGTTAACACTGTCAAGGAGAGATGTCCCTGCACGCTGATGCCTAGGCCAGTGCCATTTTTATACTTCTCCAAACTTCAAAATATATGCGGGAAGATGTGAGGACAGCCCCTTCGTTCACCCACCGGAAATGGCAAGTGGAGGTTCCTTTCCGTACACAAGTGAATCTCGTTACTTCCTCCCCTCCTCTCCCAGCCCCAGTGGAAACACAGCTCCATCCTAAGCCTTGAAGGGACACGGCCAGGATGCCTGCTGTCCGGGCTGCAGGTGGAAACGGAGCACACATTCCACCCGCTGCAGCCGCCTCACTGCACATCAGAAACTCGCGGCTGTTTATTAACCTCTGCCTGTGGCCTCTCATGAATCCCTCTCTGCCCCGGAGGTCCCAGAGCCCGAGAGAGGGTGTTTGCAGTGTCCATCACTCACCCGGCGTGTGGGTGTCACCCAGGGTCAGAGCCTGGACTTAATTGTGCTGTCCGTGAACGGGGTCTTTAAAGCATGGCCACCCCGAACCTCGGCCCACATTTACCCTTCCAACTAACCCCATCAAACTAAGAGATACAGCCTGGAAGGCAGCTGGCTCAGTGTCTGTCAACATCTAATCCTTACTCACCGGGGTCCAAACGATCACAGCAGACCCGCCTTAGGGAGGAAGAGGGGCCCAGCCTGCCGGGGCTTGGGGTTCAGGGGAGCACTGAGCACAGCACCTTCTTGGGTCTTTCCAGTGCCTAGGGATGTGCGGTCATCAGGGCTCAGTACTGGCTGGAGGACTTCTGCAAACAATCCCCGCCCCGTCCTTTATCCGGGAGACATTTCTTCCCAAAGGAGCGCAGCGCCCGGCAAACAGGAATGAAACCGAGGCTGGAAAGCAGGGCGCTGCTTGGAGAATTCACCTCCGCGCTGCTGCCTGAGCTGGGCCCCAGGCTGGAGCACTGGAGACTGCTAAGGAGCCGAGAGCTGCTAGCTTGGGTGTTTCCCAGGGCCGGCCGTGGCTGTGAGGGCGGGGCCTAGAGAAGCAGGTGTGTGCAGATCCTGACAGGAGCCTGGCTCTGTCCTCCGAGCTGCTCCCAGCACCCCAGTCGGCTGCTGTGCCCCCAAATCCCGCGTGCACCTGCTGTACATGAACACTAGACTGAGCAAGACAGACACGGTGGGAAACAGGCGCGGTCTCTGCCCTTGACCGACACTCTTGACTGCAAGTAAAGACAGCACAATCGGTGGTGTGAGGTCTAGATCATCGCTGTTTAAGTCCGGGGAGGACCAGGCCTGGCTCGGTGACTCCCTCTAGGATGTGGGTTCCTCTCCTCTGAGCAGACCCGTTGTTCCTGAAGCTCGTCACCTCACAGTTACACAGCGACTGCACGAGCTCTAGAAGCCATCGCTTCCTCACCCAACTATCCTAGCCCAGGGTCAACAGAGAACACCAAGCTCTCCCCGTGGGCCTGTCTTCCTGTGCGTGGGGAGCACAGACTTTCCAGGAAGACGTCCAGCACCTGTGTCTGTAGGTCCCCCTCTAGAGAAAGTCCCAGGGACCTGGTATCACAAGAGATGGGGGAAGTGTCTAGTTGGCTTCCCTGGTGGAAGGCAGACGAAAAAGAGACAGGGCGACCGTGAGGTATTACCTGGTGGGTGGGAGGACCTCCCCGTGCTGGGACGGAATACCTGATACCAACAACATAAAGGGTGAAGGTGTGTTTGGCTCATGGTTCCCGAGGGTTCAGTCCGTGGTCAGCTCCCTCCAGGCTGGAGGTGAGGCAGAAGCATCATGGCGGGAGGAGCTGGCAGAGGAAAGCCACTCATCTCTTGGCAACCAAAGGAGGTGCCAGAAAGGAAGGAGTGACCCACCCAGACACCCAGAGTGTGCCTCACTAATCTCCTAGGTGTCGCTCAAGCCAACAAAGTTAACCATCAAGCCTAACAATAGAACCTGGTGTGACAGGGACCACATGCTAACCTTGAGGAAAGAGGATATTCGAACTGTAAGTGTGGCAAATAGTACACTAAGGAATGCGGGATGCCACTATGGGAGACACAGGAAGGACTGTCTTCTGCAAACTCATTCCCTGGGGAGCTTTCAGCATGCAGACATTTGACCTGACTCTCTTTCTCTTCTCAAAGAGAACTCTTCACAGAAATTCGGATCTGTTCATCTATCTCCCTGCCCTTCCTTCCTTCCTTCCTTCCATCCATCCATACCTAGTAAAGGGTGAGACTGCCTCAAACAAAATCTCCATAAGCTTTTATCAGAAATTAGAAAAAAAATCAATATAAAATTAAACGCAGAAAGAAAAGGTCTGCAGATACTGATACTCATGTGGACGTGGAGAGAGGAGAGGGAGAGACCAACAACAGTACAAAGCCAGGTCAGGTAACAGTGTGCCGCACACAGGAAATCACAGGACCCAGAAAACTGGGCAGAGTCTGGTGAGAATTAGACAAATATTTAACATGCTCAAGAGGTCAGTATCAAAGGCTGTTAAACCGCGGTGATAGACACGCTAGAGAACAGTGCGATGACTGACCTCTCAAATTGCATGCAATGAAACTCCAGTCTTGGAAATGTGGTTCCATTTCGTATTTTCCAAAATGAAGGTAGAAAGTGGGGGGGGGGGGTCCCCAGGCCTCACTTCCTAGCCCAGGAGCTGAAATATGGTTCAAGATGCCGAATGGAGAGATGGCAACAGGAGGGTGAGGGGGTGGAAGAAATGAAAACGCATGAGATGAAAACACCAGAGACACTGTCCCCACCCTCCGTGCCCATCAGGAGCATCTTCCAGGATGAGCTGGAAGCTGGCCCGGGACTCCCTGCCTGGCACACCCGTCAGCTGGCGCAGTGGCCACTGTGGACACCACTCTTCCAAGGACAGCCACCTGAGGCTATTTTGACAGCAAAAACAATTCATTCTGCACCTCAAAAAATCCAATAAATGAGACTCAGGGTCCAATTTACTCAACATTGATATTTTTCAATCCATAGGATGGAAAGGCAGTTGTGTAATTTGCACTTGCTCGGAAGAAAAGTTCTTGGGGAAAATACATACTCTTCATGCCAAGTGAAACATATAATATTTTTTGAATTAACTATAAGTTGTTCCATTTGAGTGGGAAAGCTACCAATATCTTAGTGGAAAACATGTGAGTCATGTCGTGCTGGTTATTTAGTAGGCAGTCAGCAGTCAGCGAGGAAAGTCCCGAGCATAAGTTACCCAGGCCCAGCTTTGCCACAGTGGAAAGAGGTCAGCAGCCCTGCCCAGGTCCCCTCAGACACTGTTCCCCGCGGGGTCCTGGGCAGTGGCTTCACAACGTCCACCACGCCGATGACCCTCACGCTGAATGTCAGTGTTTTTTCTGGACCGACTCTGGCCTTGAGGCAGCTGCGTGGCTTTGGGGTGAGAGGAAAAGCAGCTGACCCTGCTGCTGCTTGAACAGCTCTGTTTATGAGGGCACAGGGGAGGACGGGCCCGGATCCTGCGCCCCTCGAGGGTGGTGCTGACAGGGCGGCGTGAAAGGGTGCAGGGTGCACGCTGACTCGCTTCATCCTCGTGGTGCCATCTAAGGCCAACGCTGGTACCTTTGGAAATGCAGGGGCTCAGAGAGCTCACGCCGCCCGTCCCAGGCCACGCATCGAGGGGCGGGCTTGAACCCCGGTCCTGGTGTCCTGTGGTCTTCTCTCCCCTCCGACTTTGCTCCCCTGCGTTCTCGCTCTGTGTGCAGTGGAGGTAACGATGGGAATCGATCCAGCCTGGTGAGAACGGAGTGACGTGAGTTCCCTCCGCCAGCTCCACGACAGGGAGTTTCGGCCTGAGTCTCAGTACAACCTGGGGACAGGGAGGGAAGGAACGGCTTCACGGGGAGGCCAGTCTTCGGGGCTGTGTCTCCACCCCTTTCCATAGACCCGGGTCCCCCAGAAGCAGCGGAGACCCTGGGCTTCCTAGGAGATGCGCTGCTGGAAGGGACAGCTTTTCCATTCAGATATCTGAGATCTGCCTGCTGACAGGAATGGCCACGGCAGGAGCAGAGAAATCTTCTGGGAGTCTCGGTTGCCACCCTCAACTGCTTTCCCTAAATGCCATTCCCAAGGGCAGAGGGCAGGAATCAGACTCCTGCGTTGTTATCTAGAATGAACCCCACCCTTCTCCAGCCTTTCCACCAGAGGCCCTAGAAACCCTTAGAGCCGCAGGGAGGGAGCTGTGGGTGACAGATCTGAGAGACAACCTTCTTTCTGCACTCTCTACGGGTGCTGAGTCACAACCAGCCCACGCGCCACAGCCTCCCAGGCACAGACAGTACCCACTGCTGTGGGACTGTAGGGGACAGAAACCTTCTCCCTCCCAGCGTGGTGCTGGAGGTGGGTGGGGAGTGGGAGTGGGGGGGCCAGTTCTGCCTGCAGCAGGAAAGTAGGCACCCGGGGTACAGGCAGGCAGGGGGTCCTGGGGCTTCTGGCAGCAGCTGCAGCCAGTTGCAACTCAAGTGTCCACTCATGCAAACTTTGAGTCCTCCTTTGTTCCTTTTTCTTGTTCCATACTCAGTCCTGGGCCACTGAAGACAGACTGGGCAATAGAGTGTTCACCAGGACTGCGACGGGCACTGCGTAAACCCAAACCCAGCACCACACAGCGTACTGGTGGAGTTAGTTACACACAAGCAACCGGTCTACCTGGATCATTCCTTGCAAACCAACTTGGTGCCCCCAGGACAAGATTTGTGGCCTCAGAACTCCCAGTTGTCTGATACCAGGCATGGCCAGCAAGGTTGTGATAAAATATGTGAGAATAACAAAAGATGAAAGGTGTGTTGTGGTTCACAGTTCCAGAGGTCTCAGTCCATGGTTGGCCAGCTCCAGTTTTGTCTTTGCCTGGGTGTGGTGAGGAGAAACATGGCAGAAGGACGTGGTGAAGGAAAGCTTCTCACCACATGCAGCCAGGAAGGAAAGAGAGAGAGAGAGACAGAGACAGAGAGAGACAAGAGAGAAAGATAGAGAGATACAGAGATAGAGAGATAGAGAGACAAAGAGAAACAGAGACACAGTCAGCCTGAGGAGGGGGAGACAGAAAGAGAGGGAGAGAGATAGAGAGACAAAGAGATCCAAAGACAGAGAGACAGAGAGACACTGAGAGAGCCAGAGAGCCAGAGAGGAAGGATAGGACTGGGGTCTCTTTAAACCATGGCCGTGACCTGTTTCATCCAATCAGGCCCCACTTCCTAAGTGTTAAATGATGCTTCATGATGACCTAAGGGCATCTTATACCATCCTGCTACGCCCCTCCCCAGGCAAGAATCACCGCTGTGTCCATCCATATTGAATGCATTATCCACTGTTAGGCGTCCGGCAGTAACTTTCCAGTTACCAGCTCAGCTGTTTCAGTGTCTCAGTGGTTTGTTCCACTGATCTACACTTCCTTCATGATGGCTCCAAAGACCAGGACACAGAGCCAAGGACAGAAGCCAGGAACCTGGTCAGGTGGCCACGCAGCCCAGCACAGAAGATGGGGGTGAAGAGTGGTCAATCTGGGGGGTCTTCTAAAGAGCAGAACCCACGGGGTTTGCTGCAAGGCCTTGGTAAGAGGCAGGGGTCAGCATGACTCCACTGGGGTGTCCAGTGCTCTAAGACTCACCGTGCCCCTCGCAAGGCCCCTCGCTCAGAGGGCGATATGTAATCATTCCATGGCCACCCTCGGACCTTAAAGAAACAAGGGAAAGTTTTCCGCGAGACTTTGCGGAAGAGTCCAGCTATTTTTCTTTAGCATTTTTTTTCTATGAAAGGAAAACAGTCTGATCTTTACTTATTTTTTCAGAGAGCAGCAAAACAAAACCCTCACAATCTATTTTGGGTATTTCTTTGTCTATAAGAATTCTGAGGCTCTTAAAAATTTATTTCAATATACTTATTTTATTAGTGATACATCTAAAAATAGAGAAATGAGAAATGTCCAGTCCATGGGTGCTACCTTATTAACTACAAGGTTCTCTTTCTGGAGTCGGGAACCCTTGCTGTCCTAAGGAGGCTCTGCTGAGCTGGTATGTAGCTCCTCGGAGGAGCACTCGTCCGGCGTGGGTTTGATTCCGAGCCTGCAGCTGAACAAGGCTTTTGCTCGGTGCATCTGCTCCTTCTTCTGAGTCTACGCTACACGCCTCGGCCCTCGCGCTGACCCGCTGTCCTGCCCGGGCCCCTCAAACTCACAGAGCCAGGGATCCCGCCACCTGCTCAGCTCAGCACCAAGGACAGCACTCGAGTCCCCGGGCCTTCTGTAGGTTCCTGGAGGAACTTTCTGGAATCAGCCACTCTAGAATTCATCTGCAGGAAGCCTTTCCCTTCATTACTTCTGCCCTACAAACTGCCTGGACTATTTTTAATCATGCTCTCTGCTGGGTGAATTTTAAAATCATTTTGTCACTTTCCTGTATATCCTGTTCAGATTTCTTTTTAAATTGTAGTAAGAACATTGAACTGTTATGATCAGAATTAGTTCAAAATAAAACATAAAATCACATTTATAGGTTGCCCCATGGTGAGCGAGCCACTGTTTCTCATTACCTTTTCTATCGTGTATAAATGCGGAATGCCAATCCAGTACCTCGGATTCCTTACTGTTTAGTTTCTCATCTTGTTCACACAATTGTTACCGAGATTATTCTTGGTGCTCTAGACCTCCACACACTGCAGTTCACAGTCACCACTGGCAGCCGTTTGGGGGAAAAATAATAAGAGTTTCCTCCAAATTGGTGGCAAGGTATGAACCTCTGAGGATATGATGGTTTGTACAGAAAAAAGTAGGCATAGACACAATTATGTATGTGTGCATGGACATGCATGTACACGTATGTATGTGTGTATGCGTGTAACACATGGATGCAGACCACAGCGGGTCTGAGTTTCTTGTTCCTATGCCCACACACAGCCCCAGCTGGGTCAGCTTCCACAGTGCTTCAAAGCTCACTCACAGCCCAACTCTGCTCAGCCGAAGGCCCGCTGTGGGGTCTGCCTGTGTCCAGCCTGCCTATGTCTCTCTTGGGAATCCAGAAAGAGCAAGGCAGAGAAGAGACAGAAGACATAAAACCCAGCCCGACCCGGCAGGGCAACTCTCTCTCTCTCTCTCTCTCTCTCTCTCTCTCTCTCTCTCTCTCTCTCACATACACACACACACACACACACACTTAGAAGAAGACAAGACACTGCAGTGTGACAGTTTGAACAATTACTGGATACTCTCAGGATTGAAGTGATTGCTAAATTTGTATGCACTCCCATTCCAGTAGCAAAACTCACCATGAGAGACGCTTTCACCCTGTGAATACCGACAACTCAGTGAGAGAATCACCAGCATGGGTTATGAATTACCGTCTGCGACTCAGGAAGCTGATTTGTTGCCAGCGTTATGAAACTCCCATATTGTTCCCACTCCATATAAAACAAACAGCAGCATTTCTTTACATATGGGGTGTGAAAACACCAGACAGCTATAAATAGTAAATACACATCTTCGAGCACAATGTTGCGCACATCCATATGTCACAGAACGAATCCCGTGCAGCTCAGTAACCGTGTAGCACAGTCAGCAGGTCCCGCGGTGGGAGGCACACGCGGAGACGGGGCCGCAGTGCCTGGGCCCAGGCCGTTTATAAACGCGCAGGAGGCGTCTGGACAACGGCAGGACCTTCAGCCCTGCTGATGCTACGGATGGTGACTTCGCCTTAGAATATATTCTTGTCTTCTCTATACTTTAAAATTTGAATACTTTTATCCCAAGTATTCAAATAATGACCTCCATAGTCAGAAAAAGCAATGCAGATATTTCTGTTTAGAGAAGGAAACGCAAAGGACAGTACGATACAGACTCATTTGAAGGGGCTGGATTAACTCCAGAAGCTCTACACGCCCTAAGGTCCCTGGCCAGCACACCGCACACAAGCAGACCCAGACACGGTGGCCGGCTTGTCCCTCGTGGCGCAGTCCGTAAGTGAGGGGCCACTGCCACGCACACAGCCAGCAGGCTCCCCAGGGAGCTGAGCTGGCTGTCTAAAAGTTACATTTGGGTCCAGCTGACACCCTGCTGGAATCCAGGTCCAGCCTGGGGATGACCACTCCCGAAAGGACAGACACCGGGCAGCAGCCTGCTAGGTCCCCATTCACCTAGTGGGGCCTGAAGCCAAACGCAGGTGGGTGTGGTGGGCAGTGGGGAGGCCCCAACACCCCCGAGGATTAACTCTTCACAGGGTCCCGTCCTCCAGTCCTGCCAGCACAGGTCAGATAACGCGGCCCTCTGGGACCTCCCACGGGCCGCTGCGGTGCGCGGCGTCTGAGTGACTCACCCCGAAGGGCAGCGTGGCTCTCATTTTCCCGCTGAGCTTTGGCCTCCGAGTCAAATTTCTCACCAAGCTGATAAAGGCGCAAGCCCCTGGGAAATCCACGCTCCCCACCGTGTCCACAGCAGCGCGGTCCCAGACAGGCGCACGGGACCGACTTACGAGGCACACACTGTTCACATTTAAAAGGAGACGCAGCTCGACGGATACTGCGGCTCTGCTCTAGCTTTCAGCACACCCTCCTGGTGCCTTCCTGACCCGACTGCGCTTCTCCCAGGCCTTCCTTAAGGTGTCGCACAGAGCACAGGACAGTGTCTGTGTCCCACTCACGGCATCGCCACAGGACACTGGCACAGAGAGTCCCTCCAGCCCAGAGAACCCCTCTCCAGACACCGTGATCACTGCTCTCTCCCGTCCCCGGGTCTCGATCCGGAGCTTGGTCACCACTTGCAGCGCTGCCTCACCGGTGCCTGCACGCTGTGGGTCCTGCTCACTGCTGTGGGGTCACTCCTCAGAGTCACGACGTAGCCCCTCTCACTCTGCAGACCCCTCAGTCTGCTCCGTCTAAAACCACTTCCTGTTGAAGCTCTGCTAGCCCTAAGACCAGTGTCCATCGGGTGAGGGTTAGTTGAGGGCGATTGAATAAGGGTCCCGCACCCTCCCCAGCCCTGCACTACGGCTGCGAATCCACGGAGCAGGGTCTCCTTTGAAAAGCTTTATTTTTACAAACATCCAGGGTGACATCATTTTTCCCATAAGCAATTATGGTAATCTTTGATTTCTCCCATACTGCTGTCTCAGAAGTTAGAGAATTTTTTAAATGGTAATTTTGGTATGTGTTCAAAATAAAATGTCATAAATATGAAAAAAAAAAAAACTTCTTCAAGACCTGAATATAAGGATTCTCCGTCTCTTCCAAAGATTCCTTTTGAAAACTCACCTTATATTTGTTCATGTAAATGTCAGAGACATGAATTAGCTCCAGACCTTTTATTCCAAACGTGTTTTTCCTGCCACACCACAAGGACAGAAATATCGAATTCATACCTCTGCCATCCACTGTGTGTCTCCTACAGGGCCTCCTCTCCTAGAATCCCAGCGTCTCCACATTACTCATCCCCGTGGGGCCCTAAAATAGCCCGCAGTGCCTGAGCCAAAAGCACGGGCGCCTGCCTGATTTGCCTCTGCCAGGGGCCTCCCGCTCCGCCGCGTGCAGGCTGCGGCGCCCCCTGCGTGCTGGGGGCCGTCTGTGGACGGGATTTGTGGACTTCAGGCCTCCTAGGAACGCCGCGTTCGGGTCCTAAGCGTTCCATCCGAGCACAGGGGCTTCCGAGCTGGGACCACGGGCTCCTCTCCCCCTCCTGCGAGGCCCCCACCGGCAGAGCGTCCTCCGCAGCGGGGCCCCAGGCGGAGTGGAGCTGGGACCAGGGCCAGGGCCCGAGGGGTCGAGCTCTCACTGGCCTTGACGCAAGTGTACACGGCCACGGAGCCGTGGTCTCCTTCCGGGGGCTCCTTCCGGGCCCCAGCGGCACCAGGCCACAGGAAGGGCGCAGGGTCCAGAGAACCCTCTGCCTAGCACGGCCCCTACTCATCGCAGAGACCCCTCCTTAGCCCAGCGCCTCTGACCAAGCAGGTCTGGTCACTCTTCATCTCACTGGCCGGGCCCTTCCTTACAGTTCCCATCCCCCACCCCACCCTAGGATTTCCCAGGCGTCTGCGTCCCGCCCCGCTGGAGCCCCTGGAGTCTAGCTCACACCATTTGTGTGTGATCCTGTGCCGACGCCATCGTCAGCGCAGCGCTGGCCGTGGGGCACCGAGAGGTGAGGCTTTAACCAGCTGCGTCCTCCGGGTGCGACAGCCGGGGTCCGCTTTATCCCTGGCTTGTGGCGGATCCGCTGCCTGCGGTGGGCGCAGTGAACACAGTGTCTGCTCCATGCGGCCTGGCATGCACCGAGCTCTTCAAGCGGCCTCGGACAACGAAGTGTACACCTTTCATACTTCATTGATGTATTTTCATGCTCCAACACAGGGGATTTGTCTTCAGATCAATATTTCCCTTCAGCATGAAGTTGGAAGCAAAGATGATTATCCCACCCCGGCACTGTGCCAGATGAGAGGTCACATCTTGTAAAGCCTTGGTGTCTGCACGTTTCACATCTGTGTGCTCACACGTTCAGGACAAGATTTTGAGGACGCTAATTTCGCTCAAGTTTATTTTGAGATATCGTTGTAGAATAACCCATTTGGCCCGGCACCAGCCTTGCCGACTGCCCAGCACGGAGAAAGACTCACCTTTCGGCAACTTCTATTCTCTTTTTTTTTTTTTTTTTGACAGTTTAAAAATTTTATTGATGCATACTAATTGCACAAATTAATGTTCCACTATGATGGTTCTAAACATGCATACACTGTGCTTTGAACATGATAACCTCCTTACATTTTCTTTTTTCTTTTTATTTTTATTTAAAAGAGAATAAAACAAAAGGGGGTAGTACAGAGCAGATCACAAGAGGACAACATAGGCAACACAGTACTTTACATTAAGTCAACTGGACATCAACAGTATCTAACTTCTATTCTCATAGCAACAATCACAAAGAAATACGGTTTTGTTTCCTTGAACATATTTCTTTATGCAGCTTTTTAAATAAACACTGGTACTAAAAGGAAAAGAAAAAAGAAAAAATAGAAGAAACCCAGATTCATTTTTGGAGCCAAAAATAGAAGTTAAATAGTGGCAAATGGAGTGAATTTGAAGAGTTTAGAATTTTACAGGGTCATATTCCTTATTTCGCTACAAATATCTACAAAATTTAAATATTTACTATATTCCTATGTGCATCTGTTCTTCACATTGTTATTAACCAGACACATGTGACATTTGGTTTCTCTTTCTTTTCTACTCAGACACATTCGTAACACTATTTTGCTACCCTGACACAAAGACATACCAAGACCTGATGTACTTTTTAGATACCAAATAAAAAATCAAAGTGGAGGTTCTTAAGCTTGCTGTCTGTCTGTCTGTCTATTATCTATCTATCTTTTGCCAGGGATCAAACCCAGGTCCTTTAGTTAGGTAATTGCTTTATCACTGAGCTACACCCTCAGGCCCAGCTAAAATTTAACTTTAAATTTTAATTTTTATTAAGGAATTGCAGCCACCAGCTTGGACATTAAACTTAAACAGTAAGAATACTCCTACTTTTCCCCCATTCTCCTCCCGCTGCCCGGCGGCAGTGGTTTTCCCTTCCTTCCTCACAGCTGCTTCCACATTCGGAGTCACCGGAACGGTGCCTTCGAAACTTCCCTTTGCCACGTTTCGGCGAGTTATCTGTGTCTGTCCTCTCCTTCAGCAGGGCTATTGATTTTAAGCTCCTGGAGCTTCTTGGATATTCGGGTGCAGTGGCACCTGTCTCGGGAGTGGAAGACATTTCTCCCGCTTTGTAAGTCTCAGCCCCCCTTAGATTTTTAATCACATACGTATATTTATTTATGTCGAAATCATCAAACAGCCTTTTCTTTCTGAATCTTGGCCCAAGGGGTGAGTCTCCGCCACTTGCAGATTCTAAAGCGGTTCAGCCATGTCGCCTACTAGCTCTTGAGGCTGCTGTCTCAGTGTTTCCCATTTGCATTTAGAACTCAGGGTCATCTGTCATTGTCCTGGGATGCCACCTCAACAGTAGACCCAATTACACGATTTCCACGTGGTTGCTGCGCTATTACCCCTTCCTGGGAAAAACATCTCCAACTCCAGGAAAACCAATGCACCAGTAATTTTATTAGAACTAGACTGAAATTATGTTACTCAGGGAACACTGACATTATGATGTTAAGATTGACTCAAGAACATGGTTCGTCTTTCCCATTTCTAGCAATTTTGAGGGTGCATTTCGGGTTGTTTCATGGTTTTCCATATCTAGCTTTAAGTGTTTTACTTTTGTCAATGTGTACTCTTGAGATTTCTACTTTTGCTTTTTTTTCATTATAAGCACGATGCCTTGTTAACTGTTCTGCTGTTTTAAAATGAAAGCTATTAATTTTATGACAATTTTACAAGCTTGTTACTCTGTTAATTTTTCTTTTTCCTTTTCCTCGGTCTCCCATTGATTCCCTGAAGTCCTCTGGGTATGGACCTATGTTATCTGCAAGGGAGAGAATTCCACTTCTCTCTTGCTGATTCTGATACATCTGATTGTAGTCAATCACCTAATTTATAAATATAACGACACAGAGACAACGGGCGTCTTTGTTTAGCTCCCGACCTTTGCAGTTCCTCTCCCTTAGTTTCTGGCTTCCGTGTCGGGCGGTCCTTCCGCCATCCGTGCTGGGCTCCCTCCCCTCTCCCTGCCCTCCCTGTTACACATGCACCACTTCCTCATCGCTTTCCCGTACTGTGCAAGACAGCTCCACGGTACAGGACACCTGTGCTTAACCTCTCCTTAAACCACAATCTCCCACGGATTATGTGCCTCAAAACTGCATCTAATAACCCATCATTCTGCTCACTTATTTTGAACAGCAGTCTATCACTGGATTATATTAAAATATTCATCCAAAACGTCAGGAAGCCCTATTTCAGAGCAATTCCCCCCCAAACACAAGAAACTTCTCGGTCAGTAACATTTACCCAAACCAAGCTGAGTGTAATGGTACACGAGTGTAATCCCAGCACTTGGGAGGCTGAGGCAGGAGGATCACCATGAGTTCAAGGTCAGCTGGGCTACAAAGTGAGTTCAAGACCAGCCTGAACCGTATAGTGAAACTCTGCCTCTAAAAAGACCAAAAAAACACCACCGACAAAATATTTACCCCAAACACTCACCAGGAGGGAGCTTCTCCCCACAGCTGGGGGCTCCATGAACTGATCTGTGGGCTCAGGAGCTCTGTGAGGGCCTCAGACTCACTCCCCTTTCTTCCCTGTTAGTGCACCACTGCTCTTCTTAGACCACTGAGGAGTCTGGGCCTAAGGGAAGAGATGGCAACCCCCGGCCTGGGCTTGTGGGTGGCCGGAGCAGGGGGGGCCTGAGCTGAGTCTACCAGGAGTGCTGAGGACACCTGCTCTCCTGCTGCCCGCACCCCCCCACTGTTACCTACGGGAGTGAAGGAGGGGCAGAGCGGCCTAGCGCCCAGAGGAGCAGTCACCTCCAAGGACAGAAGGACAGGCCAAGCCCCGACTCCGAAGTCCAGGCTCCCAGGTCCTGAGCCGGACTGAGTGTGACAATGTCGCCCTTGCTGAGGTCCTGCCCTCCATGACCAACCAGGATCTCACGGACACATTTTAATCTTCATTCAACATTCAACAGCTTGAGACATATTCAGTAATATTAGTTTGAGCAGGAGGAATGCCGTCCCCACCACTGGGACATGAACTGAACCTGGTAGGACGCAGGGATTTTCTAGGCCCAGGGAAACATAGGGACGCTTAGCTGCATCGTTTCCCCACAAGGGCCCTCCCAGTCCCCTCCGTGGCCGGGAGTGATAACACACTCCCCAGGGTCCTACGAACACGAGGCGCGAACGCAGGAGGAGACACTCAGCCCGACCTTGAGAAGTCTGCGCTGTCTACGCTGAAGGCAGACAGTCAGACAATGTGCAGTCTATCACAGATGTTTGGGCAGTGAGCTATTGAAATGCACAGAAAGGAGTAATTATTCCCTCCACGGGAAAGTCCTATGCATTATAATTAACACCACCTTCGCTGGCCATGAATTAATAATGTTGCATACGCAGAAGGTTCTCATACGAGAGATGCTAAACAGAGTCAAAATCCTTGATGACACCCTCCAGTCAGACACAACCCACACACACCGCCAGCGGCTGGCACCGCGCCACCAGGCTGCGTCGTGGAAAACAAGCTCGGCTCTGCAGAAATGACGTGTTTGCCTGGCTCCCTCGCCTCGCTTCCCGGCCCAGACCCCCTCATCTTGCAGGATAGAGTGGGAGGCGGCCGCTCTCTCTCTCCTGCTTCCGCGCCCTGGCTTCTTCTTGGCATTTATTAGAACCTGAAATCACATGTCTGTGTCTGTGACCGTTACCCTCATGGAACTGAAATCCAGCCCACGGTGACTCTATGTCAGACAGCAGAATGAGCTGGAATCTTGCTGCAGTGATCATTTTTAACTCTCTTCCAAGATCCCTGCTCCATCGCAACAAGAAGGTCTGACTCAAAAGTGATGCCGTTCTCCAGCTTTACTGCAGCGCCACTGACAGACAAAATGGTGTCTGTTTCGAGGTGCCGGGCACTGTTTGATGTATCTGTAGCCACCATGGAGCCCACTAATGTCCCTCACTTCACTCCGTCTCGACGCTCCCGCCATCTCTCTCTCCGTGCACCGCCCGGGTACGCACCGGACCTTATGTCTCCAGGACTCACTCATCTAAGTTTTGACCCTCGGACAAATACCTTGCTTCCTCCACTGCCAGCCCCTGGTGACCAGGTCCTGCTTCTTTGAAAAGCACTTAATGATCTAAGGTCCCACACGTGTGTGAGACTTGTCGCTGCTCCTGCTGGGACCTGTCTCCCTTTGCTCAGCACGATGTCCTCTAGATTTGCCCAAGCTGTCAAATGGCACAATTTCCTTCCTTTCTGAGGCTCCACAGTAGCCCACTGTGCACATGTGTTCTCCTCATCCACGTGTCCACTGCCGTGGTTTAGGTTGAGAATGTCCCCCGAGAGCCTCACGTGCCCGTCCTGGGGCTTTGGGAAGGTGGCTGAACCCTGCAGGTGCGACCCGAGTGTGCGGTGAGAGGAGGACCCTGGGTGTGTGGCCTGGGAAGGCGGCTCTCTACCCCGGTCCTCTCTCTGCTCCCTGGTCACCATGATGGGTCCAGCTTGCCTCTGCCCTGGCCTTTCCACCAACCAGGTTCTTTCTTTGTTTTTCCTGATTTATTTTCAAACTTTATTATAGGAAATTTCAATTGTACATGAAAGTAAAGCAAATACTATGGGAATTAATCACTGTACCAAATATCAACATGGACATGTTCAATGCAGGATGGTCTTGTTTTAACTAGCCCACTCCCAGCCCTGCTGGGTTGCTTTAAAGCAAACGGAGACACAACGTTTCACTGCAGGGTGTATCTGTAGAAGCAGTTAGGTGACCCCAGTTCACTGACATAACCCTCTCATCACTGTGCAGCCTCGTAAAAAACAGTCAGGAAACACCCGCTCCCTACCCAGATTCTTCGGCCTCACCCACTTTCTTTACAGATATTTGCACTGAATCAAAACCTAAGCCAGCACTATGGCTGACCAATGTGTGGCAGTGACCACAGAGACGGACGCCACATGGTCTCACTCACATGCAGTCTGAAAAGTTGCTTTTACAGAGGGAGAAGGAAGAACAGATGGCATCAGAGGTGAGAAGGGGGCAGAGTAGTAAAAGGATGGATCCCAGGTATGATGGCACAGATCCATAATCCAGCCTCACTGAGAGGCTGAGGCAGGAGGGTCACAAGTTCAAAGATGTCCTGGGCAATTTAATGAGACCCTGTGTTAAAAAAAATAGATGACAAGTAATAAAATATCTGTGCTTAAGCCTGCTGAACACAGACTGAAACTTCTACACTATAAGTAAAAAATAAACTTGAAATTATGGGCATTGGCTATTTTGTCTCAGGGGTGAAGAAAGTGACTAAGACAGATTTTGTGTCAAAGAAATGGGGTTGCTGCTGTGGCTGTCACCTGACCTAGGTCCCCTGTGGCCTTTGGAATGGTTTGCAGGAGGGGCTTGGCAAGGTTTGGAGATGCCAGCTAAAAATACCCAGAATTCTATGAGCCAACAGTGATGGGAGATTCTGGTCAGAATTCAGAAGACTGGAATGCTAGCCAGAAAGGCAGGCAGTAAAAGGTAGGCA
Source organism: Dolichotis patagonum (assembly GCA_004027295.1). Lineage (NCBI taxonomy): Eukaryota > Metazoa > Chordata > Mammalia > Rodentia > Caviidae > Dolichotis > Dolichotis patagonum. The sequence goes on along the minus strand of PVJX010008227.1, from coordinate 6,756 downwards.
CAGAAGGTTTCAGTTGAGAACAAAGACTCCACTGGCAGTTGATCCCCAGGACATGTATGCTGTGTTTTAGTAGAAAATTTGTCTATATTTTGCTCATGTCCCAAGACTTTTTGGGAGACTGAGATCAACAGTGGCAGACTAGCTAATCTGGCAGAGGGAACTTCAAGGTAGCCCGATGTTCAGACTGTGGCATGGACACTGTTTATGGTTTTAAGCAAGATTTATACTGAGTTACCAGTAGAAAAAGCCTATTTAAAAAGGTTGGAGCTTCACTAGAAAGACATCCCGTATTAACTGGGGTCTGTGAAGTCTTGGTTGAAGAGTTAGGTCACTGAAAGGATTCAAAGAAAGCCATGTACTTTGAATCGAGCCAATAGAAACAATGCTTGAGGTCACTGTTATAGATTAAAAACTGGTAGTCAACTTAATGCCAGCGGAATTGAATCACCATGCTGCTGAGCATAGATGTGCCACCTGAGGAAAGTTGCCAGCATAAATGGAGATGTGGAGAAGGAGAAGGAAGTGTGTTGAGGCGTTAATGCAGTGATGCATTGTGGGTTCTCCTATATGTTGCTGTTTGAGCCGTGGGTTCTCCTGGAGAAGCTCTGGTCCTCACATCGAGCACTGCTGCCTGGCCCCGGAGGGGAAGACGTGTGCTGCTTGGTCTCCAGGATGAACTTGTCACACTGGCTTCCTGGCACGTGCTCAACTGTGCTTGTCATTGGAGGAGCTCGGGGCCTCCGTGTCGCTGAGGATGGCTGTGGTGCTTTCAGGACAGCCCTGGTCTTTGTTGTGAGTGTGACTTCTCGGCTCCAGCATAGAACCCTCATCCTACCAGCACAGCTCCTTCACCCTGCTGGCATAGACTTCCTAGTTTCCACCGCTGACCTTAGGGCCTTCCCAGAATGGATCCGTAAAAGAGACTGGCGTGAGTCCTTCTCGTGGGCTCTAGACCTCCAGCTGGACTCATGGGAGGCACTGTCATGAGCTCTCGGTCTTCATCTGGACTCATGTAGGACATTGCTGTGGGCCTCAGGCCCTTGGCTGAATATTCTATGTCTTTAGTGATGTGGATAGATTTCCTGCATTTTCTTGTGTTAACTCTGGGTGACCATCATAAAAATAATACTATAAACTCCATGTCCTGATCCTAATTGTTCTGTGTACAACCCCTGACTACAACAGTCACCCTGAGAAATAGGAAGACCTTGCCTTTGCTCTGCAAAGTGAAAGACTCTGCTTCAAGAAGACAACTGCAGGCCAAAGAGTAAACTATTTCCTATACTCAGCTATGCCAGTGCTCACAAGCCTGTACAGCCATGACCCACGGGGGCCTGTCTACTGCTTGAGCTGGTGGCAGACCTTGGCACTGCCCAGAGGGTGCCGGTTTCACAAGCATACAGAATGCGAGTTTCCAGGTCAAGGAGGCTCCCATCCAGATTTCACAAGAAGGCCTGAGAGGCCAGGCAGTGTAGGAAGGTGTGTAAGTGAGGCCAAAAGTGCAGCGAGACCCCAGGAAGTTGGAAAAGCTGAGAGTATGGGACATCTGGTGAGGAGAGCCACAGGGAGTGAGAAGAGTCCCTCTAAGGGACAGGCCACGAGGGATGCAAGGGCAGTGCTCTAGGATGGTGCTGTCCAAGCCATCTGGGATTCACGTCTATACTCCGAGTGCTGCTGTGGAGCTAAGGACTTATTGTTTGCTCTGCTGAGTTTCCGCCTTGCCTTGGTGCCACGCCTCTCTATCTCCCTGCCTGTTCCCCTTTGGAATAGGAAAGTTTACCTGTGTCGTTGTTCATCAGCAGTCTTTAATTTTCTTCTTGATTTTCACAGGGGCTCACAGCTAAGGGTTTCCCGTGAGTCTCAGAGGAGATTTGGGCTTTCCAGCAGTGCTGGAACTGTTAAAACCTGGATGACTCTTAGAGATGCACTAAATGCAATTTGCATAAATAAAACGTACATGATTCTCTTGGGGGCCAGGACAGGAGTACTGTGGTTTATATTTACGTGTTCCTCAGTGGCTCGGGTGTTCACAGGGTGGGGCTTCTGAAACCTGATCGGGTCGTGAGCGCTTACAGCTGGATTACCGTCAGGCGGGGGCTGTTCCTGTTGGAGGAAGCGGGGCCCTGAGGACACGGCCTGGAAGGCTTTGTCTCCTTTCGAGGCTTCTCCCTTCTTTTTCTGCTTGCTGGCACCATGATGTGAACTGTTCTCCTCTGCCCAGACCCTTCCAGCAGGCTGCCTCTGTGATGCTCAGAAACGTGGCTGGAAGCTTCTGAACCGTGAGCCAGAAGGGTCCTCCGCCATTCAGCTGCGGGTGCCAGCCCTTTGAGGTGTCTCTGTGTCTTGGTGAGGGTGACTGGCGCTGCCGCCATCCCCGGAAAGCTGATGGCTCTTGCACACATTGACTCTGTTTCCTGTAGCAGCTATTTTGCCACCATGAGGGAGGTAAGCACTGGCAGAAGAAGAGCAGAGGGCCCTGCACACAGAATCACAGTGAAGATTCCTTCGGCAGGAAGATTGAGGGGGGACGGACCCTGCTGCTGATGGCGTCTTTTTAAGCTCATTACTAAAGCTTGGCCTGAAACCGGAAACATCTCCTGCCTCTTCGTGACATGTGACACGATCATCTTTCATGGTTCACCTACTCAGTGGCATTTTCTATTGTCCTCGGTGACAGAGCTGAGTGTTCTTGTGGGTCTGTCTGCTCTATAGCAGTTGCACTGCATCTGCAGTCAGCACCCACCTGGGGTGGGGGGCTGCCCGCTGCAAGAACTAAGACGCCAAGGCCCGGCTTCCGTCCCAGAGGTGGCGAGGGGTTGCGGGCTGTGTCTCACCCTGTCTCGACTGATTTTAAGGCAAACTAATTCATATGTGCAGGCAGGAATCATCCAGCCGGATTCATTTATCTCACTCTCTGATGAAAATGAAGTCTAAAACCCATCTGGTTACACAAATAAGTTTAAGAGCACTGGGCAAAGCTGCACTGTCCCTCAAGTCACCCGCAGAATGCACTGTGACCCTGGACAGTGGTGTGGACGAAGACTCTGTGTCCTGGGGGAGCCAGGACGGGGTGCTGGGGATGGGCACGACTGCTGTGAGTTACACCTCTGCCGTCACGGACAGGGAACACGAAGCCCACACACGCCGATGTGGCCCCACACGGTGCTGGGTCCACACTCAGCGCGCACGGCCATGTCCTCGGAGTCCGCAGTCTCTCGGGTGGAAACGTCTGGAACCCTCTCCTCCCACGCGTTCAGATGCAGGGTCCCACAGGCACCCACAGCCACTGCTGCCTGGCCTTCACTCTGCAGCTGGCTGCCTAGGCTGACTGCCCCGTGTCCTCCGAGTGCCCAGCCCAGGGCCCATCTCCAAGGTCGCAACAGGTCGTGGGAAGGACGGTCCCACCTCTGTGGTCCCTGGCGGAAGGACACACAGAGAGGACACATGACGCCTCCTCTTTCTCCAGCAGCCTGAGACTCGCTGAGGCTGGCGCCCCTGGGTCAGGCTCCACAGGCAGGGTCAGCAGAGAGCTCTGCTGGCAAGGACAACTGTCGGTCACTTTCTGCACACCACCCACCTCTGAGGCACCACACACGCTGCTAACGAGAGCCCCACTCTGCACAGCGAAGAACAGAGCACAGATCCCAGGCGGGCACCAAGGGAGGCCACTGAACAGGTGAAGCAAAGAGCAGGGAAAGGTCAAACCCTTGCCACCCACACAGCCTCCTCACCAGCTGGCCAGTCCTGTCTCACCAGGCAGAGACTTGGGAGGTCAGAAGGGCTGCAGAGGACCTGCCGGCACACAGCCATCCCCAGGATGGCGGGCGGGACACCTGGTGCTCTTCCTACTTGTACTGGCACACGTGGAGCCCACACCCACATGGGAAGTCTCAGGACCATGTGGCGGCCCCGCTCCTCACCTCAGGTGGGTCTGCAGCAGTGGGTGGACGCAGGACCTTGAGCTGGCTCGCGCCTCTCTCTATTTGCCATCCCCCCTCAGCCATCTGTATGTGTACTTTAAAGCCAGAGATGGGCTACATTATTATATTTTATTTTTTATTTAATTAATTTATTTTTTGTTGGCACCAGGGACTGAACTCACAACCTTGTGCTTGCCAGTCAGGCGCTTGTGCTGCTGAGCTAAATGCCCAGCCCCAGAATTACATTTTACAAGACATTTTCCTTCTGCGTCTGCTCATGCATCTTCACTTATTCTGCCAATCAAATGCAGGACCAGGGTTTCTCATGTAGGCAGAGGCTCCTTCCCAGACAAGTGGCAGTGTCGAGAGACAGCTTCGGTCATCACCCGGTGGGGCCAGGTCTGTGACATCTCGTGGGGTGAACGAAGGTGCCACTGGACATCCTACAGTTCCCAGGGCGACCCTCACCCCAAACCCTGGCAGCAAGTATTATCTCATCCAAGCGCCGCGGGGCCGAGGCTGAGAATTGTCCAGCACCTGCCAAGAGCCAATACTGACCAAGACGTGCCAAGGCTGAATTCCCGCTCAGCTGTAGCTCACAATCAACTCCTCGAGGCTGCAGTTTTAATATCGTGCAGGTCGCATCTGCTAACACTTCACGTGTGATTTTTGTACCTGTGCTTGTAAGTGACCTAGCAAAAATGTCTCTTTATATTTGCAGAGCTTTGCCATCAGGGTAAGGCTCAATTTACAGAATGGTGCGGAAGCTTTCACCTTCCGTGATTTATTCATCGTATGTTTTTTAAATGAACGCAGGTACAATTCGGTTTGGCGTGTTGGTCTATGAGCTTTCACAGGAGCGTGAAGTTATGTGCCGCAACAATGGAGACACAAATCGGCTCCACAGCCATAAAAAATAATACTAACCCTTGTTCCTGTGCTTTTATGGTCAAATCCTCCCCTTCTTTCCTTTAGGTCAAACTACTTCTAGTATGGTATTAAACCCTGCTCAAAACCAAACCACACAGCAATGTAAGACAACGCGTGTCCACATTGTGTCCATTTCACCCCCCACGGGCAGTGAACGTGGCTGAGTGCACAAGTGGGGACAGGCGAGGCCAGGCGATGCCTGAAAGACTCTCCCTCCCGAGGAGGCACAGAAATGCTGGCTCTCACCTCAGAGGCTGGGTCTTCCCACACCACGCTAGCAAGAATCGGCGTGGGTGTGGGGAGACTGCGAGTGAGTTGGCACTGAAGTCCCTGGCAGTTGGGGTGCTTTCACCTTCTGGAAACCTATCTCCCCACACCAAAACGCACACCCACATGGAGTTGTAAATCTCGCTGGTTGTCTGTCTATCCCCAGAAATGAAGTCACCAGTCAGGAAGGGCACACGCAGAACACCTATACTGGTGAAAGTATCAGGACGAGACTGTTTGTCAATAGGTGAAATAAATTACGATAAAACTACTCCGCTGATGGCAACACAGATACTTTAAGAGGAAGAATTCAGTCTATATGTTTCCATCTGGAAGAATATATGTGATGACTGTTAGGTAAGAAAAATTAGTCCCAATTTGGGAAACAAAACGTACACAAACATTCATTTAGACAGATGTGGGTGACATTCTAAAGTGGAAATGTATAATTTGATAATTTGCTTTCTTTAGTTTCCGTTTTCCTGCACATAAACATAAACAGCTCTCTGCAAACCAGAATAAAGCTCGAGATGAAAATAGGCCTCGGCCGGGTGGCAACACCCCCGCTGACAGGGGACAGCGTCCCCGTCCTGCGGTCTGGTGACAGAAAGCCCTCCTTAGGGCGTCCGCTTCCCCCAGTGCTGTTTGGCCATCGGGTTCAGCTTCAAGGGCCCAGTGTGGCTGGCATCGTTTGGCTGCCTGGAGCCCTGTGGAGGCTGGAGGGACAGTGCCAGGACTCACTGGAGGGTCACACAGATGGGGGATGAGCCGGACCCAGCAACGCTCAGAGAGGCGGCCGCCGGGGCAGCTGGTCCGCCCAGGCAGAGCTGGGGCAGTCGCCCGGCAGCCGCTTAGAATACATTTCAGCAACAGCAGCTGCGGGCAGGAGGGCGCCCTGCCACTGACCAACTGGCCGGTAACAAAGTCCGTCCGCTCCTCCCTCCTCCGTCAGAGCAATCACTAAGGCCACACAGACTGCACGTGTGAAACCCCTCGACTCGCCGGGGCGGCATGGGCCCGAGAGGGTCCGACCGTTTGGGGCGTCAGGAGAAGTCACTCCTGCCGCGGTCAGCGTCCTGGCCAGGGAGGACTGCTGACCTTCCGCAAGTGACTGCAGGTATGGGGGCGCTGGGTGCTCTGCCGGGCTGCACCCCACTTCAGACACGGCAACGGCGAGCTAAGCTACACTGGGAGCCGAGGTGAGAGCTGCTCTGGGAACGGGCCGCGCGTCCCAGGGGCCACCTGTGACTGCCTTCGCTTGTGGCCCTCTCTCCTGGTGACACACTCCTGGGATGTCACAGCAGGGGGCAGCACCCTGAAGTGGCTCTGGGGAAAGTGTCACCCACCCTGGTGTCACGAGACCCAGTCTGCACCCCCAGGGCCCTCTGCCCAGGATTCCTCTCGCGGCCACACGGGGAGGGGGACACGACTTGCTTTAAAACTACTGCACGCAACTCTGTCCTTCCCCCTCCAGGTGACTTCCCGAAAGAGCTACAGACATCACACCACCGTGACCCACACACAGTGACCCACCACACACAGTGACCCGTCACACACAGTGACCCGCCACACACAGTGACCCGCCACACACAGTGACCGGCACACACAGTGACCCACCAAACACAGTGACCCGTCACAC
>PVJX010008226.1:0-66463 GCA_004027295.1 Dolichotis patagonum | reverse complement strand
ATCTACTTATCTCTTGTTTAATTTGAATTAATATTTCAGTTTTGGTCCCGCTTACGAGGTCTTGAATATATCTCTTTATGTCCGCTAATGCTGTGTTTGATGTTGCATTTTTGCTGCCCTCAGTCTCTTTTGTATTTACCTCTCCTGGAACAATGTTCTCAGGGTTGGGGGCTGGGAGTGTTTTCTTATTTCTCCCTTTCATCATGTTTTTGGTTCCTTCCATACAAGTGTGCAGTGTAATTCCCAGACCCTTTTCATGTTGTTTAAGGCTCTAGAGGGCACAGGCTAGGAGCTTTAGCCCTCTTCAATAGGTTATCAGAGATTAGAGTTCACCCATGGGCAGCGTGCACTAGCTCCTCCCTTCTGGGCCAGTCAACCTTTGCAGGCCTTCACTGTGTAAGTGTGCACTGATCTCAAGGAAGTAACTGGGTCCCTGCCAGGGGCATGGCCTAGTTCAAGCAGATTCCACCAATCCACTGGGTGAGGGGAATAACCAGCTGAAGCCACTTCCTTATGGAGTTAAGGCTGTCCTGCCCAAATCCCACATGTCGTCCAGTCGGTTTCCCCTTTCCCCTGGGAGGGTCTTATTCTCATCACTCACCGTGTCCTTGAGAACTGCTGTACTGCCTGACCTCTGACTTCAGCGCGGCTGAGGTGGGAATTCATGGTGCCTCTGGGTGGGTAATGTGCAGTGCCAGTCCCGGCGAGCTGCACGCCGGGCTGTTCAGCTCCGGGCTCTGGCAGCTCAAGCCAGTCGCTTTGGCGCGGATCGCTTGTTCAGGTCGGGTGGAATTCAGGCGTCTCAAGGCGGGTGCCGTGCTCGTTGATCTTATCTTCACTAATAGTAGCCCCAGGACCTCTTATTCGAGCGGGTTTTTGCGCTTTAGTTTCTTTCTGGGTTGTGAGAGTCTATCTCTCTCTGTTTGGGTCTCTCCAGGGTGTTTTATTCTGGCATTTGAGCTGTCTCTCTCAGAGAGGGTCTCTCTCCTGCTACCTACCAGTTGCCATCTTGTCTCTTCCCATAGCACATATTTTTGTTTGTTTTTATCACCTTACTAGGCTGCAAGCCTCTCGAGGTTGATTGTAACATACAGTTATCCTTTATCCCATTACTGTCCATCATAATTTCTGACACACTATCCATAAGTATTTGTCTAGGGAATGGATAAAGGAAAACATGTACTGTAGAAGCAATCTACAGACTACAAAGTGCTATAAGGTAAATAAGTATTCCTTGCTTTATATGTGTAAAGCTCTTAATGTTAAGTGTATGTTAGTGAAGAGACATAATATATAGGAACTGAATAACAAATTTAAAACTATAACAACCATTTGGAAATTTGGAAATTTATTAGAATATTCTGGTGTTTTTTTTTAAATGGGGTGTTTTCAGAAAAAGTAAAAAAAAAAATGTTTTTGAGATGCATTGACAAAGAAACACACTAGAATCCAAGAAGAATAGGATATGATATGAAACACTTGGAAAAGAGTGAGCAATATTAATACTTGGTAAAAAATGCTTAGCTGGTGCCACCACTCTAATGTCAGGGCTGTTTAGTATCCTCATGGAATGGGAACATAAATTATACTAAGCACAGAGTGGGGTCACTGATGTCAGTCTATTGGTACAGAAGCGAACATAAGTGAGGATATGCTTGCATGTAATATTAAGCATGAAATGCTGCAGTGGCCAGCAAACCACTGAGAAGCTCAGATTAAGCCAGGCCCACAGAAGATTTTGTCCTGTTTCAGATTCTATATTTTTTAAGTGATCTGGAAACTTGGAAATGAACCAGGGAAGAACAACAAAAAATAATTAGGGTTGGCAAATGGTCTTACAGTGAACAAAAGGAAAAATAACTTGGAATTACTTGTGGAGAAGAGAAGGTGGAGCTGGGGAAGAAATTTCTGCAGGGTGACCTCATAATCACTTTCAATGGAAGAAAGGGGATTATAAGGATAGTAGGTGTTGAGAATTGAAGGTGCCAATTAATTATTTTTCTTCTCACTTCCGGTTTCTGTATTTCCAGAACAAAATTAAGACTAGGTCAAAGTAACTGGGCAAGATTTCAAGAATAGAACCACCTCCACTACTCCTTTTTGTTGCTTTTGGTTGGTTGATTTTGAGACAGGGTCTCACTATGTAGTTCAGTCTGGCCTTAAAATTACTGTGTAGGTAAGATTGGCCTCTTACTCATGGAGATTCTCCCTCAGCCTCTGGAGTGCTAAGATTAAAGGTGTTATGCTATGTGTTTTGATGTCTCCTTCAAAGTCTCATACACTCACAGAGGGAGCTTTTTGGAGGAGATTAGAAAATGTGGCATGATACTCAGCAATGGATCAGCCCACTGATGAGTTTATAGCTAAACTTGATTTAGGCTGTGAAGCTTGGTCTGAGGAAGTGGGTCACTTGGGGCGTGGCCTGGAAGGGTCTATCTTCCTTTCTCTTAGCTTCTCCCACTGCATTGTGAACTATTTCTCCTATTTCATGCCATGCTGCTCTGGAGCCATCCATCTATGGACTGAATCCTCTTGAAAGTATGAGTTTTCTAGAAATTATATCTCTTTTTCTTTAAGTGTGGGAGTCAGGTAGTGTCTCAGTGATGAGAAAGTAACTAAGACAATAGACATGTACCACCACACCCAGCTATTGTGCTCAGTAGTCATCATTTCTTATGTCAGAGGATATAACTTGGCCTGCACCCCAAGTGAGATTTTTTTACTGCTTTTCTTACTTTCATACCTCCACTAACAACACTATGTTCCCAACTCAGTTCCACAAATCTTAACAGAAGACCCAATTACAAAGAGAGTTAGGTCTACAAGGCAAGACGTGTGCTGAGCCATGGGATGGCTGCAGTCTGTTTCAATTGTGGAAGCAGAAATAGAGGGAAAAAGATACCAAGCCAGGCAAAAGAGTGATTTTTGCCACAATCCCAACAAAATAGAGAAAAAGAAAGAAAGACAGAGAGAGACAGAGACAGAAACAGACGGAGACAGAGAGAAAGAGAGATGGACAAAACTCTTTTAATGCTTCTTCCCAGGAAAGATAGTTCCAGGCCTTTGCTATTTGTAGACAGTATGGGGCACTGAGTAATGAGCATTGGGATTCTCCTTCAATAGCAGGAGTCAGGAAATAACCAGTTTCTTAACATATAAACAAATTTAACAGAACAGAGAATTCTATTCAAATGAAGAGTAATGTTTAATATTTCTGGAAGAATAGCATAGCTCTATGAAGAACAGTTTAAAATTTTCTACAGAGATCTTCTAGCAGTTGCAATAATTTGGTTAACATTATTCAAAATATGCTTCTGTATAATCATTTAAAGTAGAATCCAAGGGGATAAAAGTTACTGTTGTTAAGCTCATTTGAGAAACACTAGGTTAACTCATTTTAAATCATTTTCTACACTGCAGGTTATGACGACACTTTCAATGTGTTTCCCACCCCACCTTCTTCTGAGTGTGTCACTTGGCTTGTGCTTCATGATATGTGCTTTGGAAAACATATCCTTAGATGGGTTTGTAAACCTAAAGTGGAGGCAAACAGAAAAGTTGCATCTTGTCTGCAAGCCTCTTCTAGCTCTATTTCATGACTAAGTGTGGTGCAGTGAGTCATTATTACCTTCTCTAATCACAGTCTTTCACCACGCTCACACCTACAGGAATGGTGTAACTTTATGAATGGTGAGGAAGGTTGGATTCAGCTGACTCTGTCTCATGGATAGACAATAAAGCTTTGTATTAACACTGTATACATGGAAAAACACAGAATCCAAACTCATTTACAAATGTCTTCTTTGTTTATCTGTATGTAGCAGGAATATGCTTGTTATTTTGATGGTTAGAATAGAGGGTTAGTGAACATAAGTTTATTACTGGACAGCTTAGCTTCATTTCATTGTTGTTTATAATTGTATTACGTCTCCACTTAAAGGAGCACAAAGCAAATCATAGATACTACCGCATACCAAATCACATTATGGTTTTTCCCCAGAGAAGAAAAAAATCCCTTTCCTAAGAAAAAGATAGAATTAACTCAAAAGGATTTGCAGTGTCTTTTGTTTTCTTTTAAATAAGAGCCTTATGTCCATTTTCACATTCTGATAATGTTCTCTTTAAAGCTCTGGTCTTATGGATCATGAAGTGGCATCTGAACAGCACACTTCAGTTCGGTGCTTTGGCAGGAAGTGGCTAATAGAAACTGCTTCCATAGGCAGGGAGAGCTGCTGAAGCTGCAGACAATCCAGGAAGGGGACTCTCTCAGCTGCTTTAAGCATTTTGCAGCTTGGTTGGTTATTCCAGGGGATGGTAATTAAAAGATCCCTTCAAGGGAAAGAATTGCTGCAAGAAAAGGCAAGATTTATTAGTAAGTTAGAAGAGTTTCACAATCCAGATGCCATGTACTGCGTGTAGCTGGGATTGCGAACCTGAGCACCTCTGACAAAACCCAGAGGCTCGTTTGATTTCTTGCCCAGTGTTTCAAGTTTCTTAAAAGTTGCTCTGCAGACAGCATGTGTATGTACCTCCTTTTACAAGACAGTACTAAGAAAGCATATTATATTTCTAGTTTTGATGCACTTCTTTTGGCTATATTGTTAGCAATCTGCCATTTACACTGAAGATTTATCAGCCACCCTGTTGGTTCTGTCAGTAAGGCAGTGGGAATGAAGCTCACCCCGAGTGAAGCGGTGAGAACGAGGCATCTGCTGAATACACGGAAAGCCAAGCATGACCAGAGGTACAGGTAAAATCTGACCACACATTTTTAGGAGCTGAGATCTTCAGGGCTGCTCCCTGAAGTTCGCTAGAACAAACAGAGCTAAATATACACATATTTCTGTTGCTCATAAACCCTTAGACGTCTACTTTACTGAGAAACTTAATGCTTTCAAGCAAAACTACAGAGCTCATGTATAATCCTTGTCTACAACCACCCCAAAACAAAGGACTAACAAACAAAAAACAAAACAAAACAACTTCTACAAAGCTAGTATTCATTTGGTTAGCAATGACCTGGAATAAATGGAAAGAACTAGGTCATGCAGCATCCTCTATGGAGCCTATTTGCAACTAACTATACGGAAGACCACCAACTTGGACTAAGAATGGTTCAAAGAAATATTCACAGCTAGTTCTAGGACTTTGGGGAAAATATTTTTATAATGATATAGGTAGGTAGAATAAATAAGAAATAAACTGTTAAAAACTGAGACTAATTATTTTCTTCCCGAAAGATTTAGAATTTCTTCATGACACACAGGATTATTCTTCACAACTTAGGAGAGCATAAACTTATCTTGCTTAAAAAAGTGATTTCTTGTTTTCAAGATTTTCAGTGAAAGAGTAAAGATCTAGCAGCCAGACCATGGTGCTATATGTAAAGAATGAGAACATCCGTAATAGGAAAAACAAATGTAGGAATCACAGTATCCTGCAGGGTCTTTAAGGAACATCATTGTGGCTTTTAATGGTTATGGAAAATGAAGACAGGCCAGAGAAAAATAGGTGAGGGAAATGAGAAGGTGCTTTACAGATCAGAATACCCAAATGGCCAATAAGTGTATGGAAAATGTATTTCATCAAGGAAAGCAGTAGTAAGGGAGGGAAATGGAAAACAAAGTAACAATGAAATATCACTATTCACTCACCAAATTGTAAAACAAATGGCTTGTATTTGTTGCTGATCTTGGTTTTGGCGAAAAGGATACTCTTATACATTGCTGTAGACAGGTAAACTATTTAGGCTATCTTGAAAAGCACTTTGGCAGTATCTATTAACATCAAATATGCATGTATTTATACATACACATAGGTACTTTTGGCTCAAAAATCCTACTTTGAGACACTTTTCTAACCCTAAAAGTATGAATTTATATGGGTGTTTACTGCATCATCATTTGTGTTATTAAGGAAACTGGAAACTTAACAGTTATAAATAGAATTATTTTTAAATAAATTGTGGCATATTCATACTAGGGTTTACTGTGCAACCACTCAAAATAATGTGTTCATTTTATCCCTTGAATGATCTGAACAATGTGCAGGTAGGTGAAAAAATTAAGATGCATAAAAATGTAAGAAAAATGAGTCCATTTTGAGTTTTTTTACCAAATTATTTTTACGAATATATGTTTGCATACATTTAATAATGAGAAAGTCATGGAAGAATGAGAGGAGAAAAAGGGAGTAGAGGTAAATAGCATATAAAAATAAAGTTGTATATAGAATGTTAAACAATAACGTTGTCTGATCATATTTACATGATATACGTAGTTCCATATAGACAAAAATGCTAAGGAATGGTTACTGAACTTTTAATTGGTTTCTGAGAGAAGGAACTTTGGGTTGGTCTTATTCTTTTTCTTTATTTTTCACATTTTTTTACAATAAGAATGTACTATTTTTCACGTGAAGAATAAAAATATATTTTGATCACCTGAAAACCTTATAATATAGGTAGGTAGAACAAATAAGTCCCCCCTATTATTTCTATTAAATATTTTATACAGATTATTATAAAGTGTGCAAATTCGCAAAGAAGTTGGGAGGGAGAGCCTAGGGAAAGGAGCATTTTAGCCAAAGTGTGCATTCTTTTTATTTCTTGCACTCTGGATCTATTCAAATCTCATCTCCTACTGAGGGATTCAGTGCAGAACTAAAATATGATGACTTACTTGGCAACAGCAAAAAAAAGAGCATTTACTCAAATGCAATAAAGATAAGCAATAAGTTTCAGTGATGCATATAGTATGTTCTCTGCTCGCCTGCTTGTTCTTTCTTTTCTCAGCAGAAGTTCAGCTGAAAATAAGCTCAAACAGCAATTTGCCAAATTAGCTAGTCACCTCACTTGTGACCAAATCACACCCTACAGAGAGATGCTGAACCCCAAGCTTTCACTTCCTGGAATATATGCAATTTGAAAAGCCTTTTCACTTTACAAGTGAAAGGGCAGCCTGGCAAGTTCGTTACCTAGAAATGAGATGCAAAAATATTTGCACATGATATCCACAGATATTTTTCCAGTTATCATTGTTTCATATGAACTACTGCCCTTGCAAATATAGCTATATAAAAATATGTTTTTAATTTTTCCAGTTTTTCCCAACCAAGAAAGAAGGTAAAATAATAAATGCTTATTACAATCCTAAAAAGAAAACTATGCAAAGAAATAAAAAGAAGAGATTAAAACTTAGATAATACATTTATTGTATAATGTATACATGATGCTATTTGATGTATGGTACAATCAAGCATTACCCACAGAGACCTGGAGTATTTCTTTTTTATATTCTCTGTGTTCTCCTTTCTCTCATCCTCCTCCACTCCCTCCTTCTTCTTTTTCATCTCTCTCTCCTCTCTCTCTGCCACTCTCTCTCATCAACAGTATTTTGCTTCCATATTAGCTTAGAATCTATCACTATATATAGTCTTAATAGATACAGTATAGAAGTTGGGGGCATTCTGATTGACTATTACAAAGCAAATGTTAAGCCTTAGGAGGAAGATTATCAAGTAAGCTGGGCTATCAGGAAGACGGACCATCTCAAATATAAATAAAAATATACAGGACAAACTGAAAATATTAGCTGTTCACTGTGTTGGGAGAGCTTTGTATGGTAGAATTTTAGATGCTACCTTATCTTAATGTTTTCAATTCTATCTTTTGGCATACTTGACTAATACAGGCAATGTAAATAAAAAAATAATTGATTCTAGCCAGATGATGTGGCCTTTGCCTGTAATCCCAGCTACTTGTGAGGCAAAAGGTAGAGGAATTATAAATTCAAGGCAGCCTGGGCAATGTATTGCCACTCTGCCTCAAAAAGCAAAAAAATCCTCTGGAAATGTAGGTCAGTGATAGAGGATTTGCCTAATGCTATGGCTTATGTTTAGATGTCTCCCCGAAGCCTCATGTGATCTTAAGGTTTTTCGGAGGTAACTGAATCTAGAGTGTGTGATTGATTCATAGTATAATGCTGGGATTAAGAGTGGATGATTGCTGGGTCCTTCCACTGATTGGATTAGCACCACCCTAATCATGGTAGACTGAATACAACATAAGGGACAGAAAAAGGCTTATCTCATGGTCTCTTGTTGCTTTTGCTGTCTTCTGCTGTCATGAACTGTTGCTCCTTTGCTACCCTACTTTAGAGCCAATTGATTGTGGACTGAAACCTCGGGAAATTGTGAGCTAAATAAAATTTCTCTCTTTAACTTTGGGTTTTGAGTATTTTGTCTCAGCAATGAGAAAAGTAACTAAGTTACCCAGTATGCATAATTTCCTGGGTTCAATCTGCAATACCACTATAAAAGAGGGATTCAGTCTTCCGAAGGTGATTTAGAATAAAGAGTTTTGCTCCATATACTTATTTTTGAAAAAAACCAATGATTTATTTTTAGATATTTTGGTTTTGTTATTCCTGCTGTTGGTCACTGATATCACAGCCATCAACCTTTAGCAGGGCCAACACTCAATTCTCATAGCAAACTGTTTCTGCTTTATGGTACAGAGAAATATCCAAACATTACCTCTGGGTTTTTTTATTAAGATTTCTCTGCTGCATACAAACACAAAGGTGTTCTTCCTCTTTTGGCAATTGGACCTACAATCAGAACAGGTACCCTTTCTGAATTGCTTGTTTTAGTTATTTACATCTGTGTAACGAATTACCACAATCCTAACAATTTAAAGAAACAAGCATTTATTATTTCACAGTTGTGACATTCAGCCATGCAGAAAGAGCTCAGTCTCCAAGGCTGCAAATCAAGGTAATGATTGGCTTGGCTGTCATTTGGAATCCAAGGGCAAGAATCCACTACCAAAGTCATGCAGGTTGTTGACAAAGTTGAGTGCCTGTGGTAGCAGGACTGAAGTTTCTACCTTTTTTCTGGCTTCAGGGACAGGCTGTTGTCATTCCTGAGATATCTCACATTGCTTTTCAGTGGCTTCCTCCATCAGAGAGCAGCTAGACCACAATGAGTTGCCTTCTCATGCCTTGACTGTCTCTGATCTCATTATGCCACCATTTAGAGAAAACTCTGTTGTTAAGGGCTCATGTGATTAGATCAGGCTCATTCAGAAATCTCCCTTCTTTAAGATCAGCTGTGCCATGTGACATAGTATCAATGTCAGAATGATCACTCATCTAATTTGTAGTTTTGGAAAACTATGGCAGAGCATTTTTGGGGACTGTTATAGAAATACTTATTTATTACTACTAATAGCATTTATTTCATGCTTTTTATTTCCCTGTCATGTATGTTTATTGGATTATTTAATTTAATAACTATGGATTACTTTATTTAACAATTACAATATCTCTGTGAGGTAGGTGTTACTGGTAATTCTATTTTTGACTAAGAAAACAGTCTTAGGGCAAGTAGCTTCTTTGTCCAAGGTGGCAAGCCAGCAAGCAGTGGTGTCAGGATACAGGTTTTATTCTATTATTATTATTATTAGCATTATTATTTTGGTACCAGGGATTGAACTTGTGACTTTGTGTTTGCCAGGCAGGTGCTTGTGCCGCTGAACTAAATCCTCGGCCCCAGGTTTCATTCTTAAATGCTATTTTAGTTTGCCATTAAATCCTGACCTTTCAGGAGTGAACATAAAATACCAAATTAAAACTTACCTGAAAAAGCAAGATTTCAAATTTAATTTCCATAGCACATCATATGATATTAGTTTTAGGTATATTATTTCATGTGGACAAATGTAATAGACCGTTAAGTATGTTGTAAAAATATGCACACTGTTTTACCTTTCTATAATAAGTAAAAGTTATCATTCTTCAGATGCAAAAGAGAAGCAACTGTAGCTTCATTTCATTAAATGAATTTTAGGAGTATCAATTTATGAATACTTTTTTTTTTTTGGCTGTGTCTTGATTACAAGACAGTCTCTTAGTGAAGAAATAACATGATGCAAAGTTCAGTTGTGACTTGAAAAAGTGTCACATAACAAGTTTATACAGTATGCATGGCATGCATTTTGAATTGTGTTTCTAGTAACAATGGTTATTTTTGCCCAGCCAAGTCCATGACTGATACTGTATCTTTGCATATGTATTACAACAGATATCATACCTGACCTCTGAGCAGCCCATACAAAGAAGGGGGGCTCCCTCTAGGTGGATGAATTAGCAAAAGTCATCTTGTTTTGTGGGCCGACACCTGGGTAGTGAAATGGGGGTAAACTTTCATCACCACCCACACCCTAGGCAAGCTGCTTTGTGAATGCGCCACCCGACAACCACGGACTGAAGACCACCTTGAACAGCGCACACTCTCAGAGCCCCACCTTGCAAACAGCAGCGATCATTTACAAAACAGACACATGATGCAGTCTCTTGCTGAGTTCCTAAACCGCTGGCCTTTGCAGGCTCAAATATTCTCCCATCAGCTTCCATTAGACCTAAGTACTAAAGAGACTGGCCTAAGATACCAATGGAAATGAATTACAAATTACACTGTAGCTAATGAATTTTAAGAGTATCAATTATGGATACTTTTTTTTTTGCTGTGTCTTGATTACATGTTACAGTAATCCTTTCCATTTTATGAGTTCAGTATAGAAACACATAAATTAGGTGACAAAAGTCAGAAAAACAATCTTTTGTGTAATTTGTGTTCACATTTTATAGTCAGTCTATGAAGCAAAACCCAAAGATCAGGAATAAAGATTTACTGTGTATACAAATCAACAATTATAAATATTGTTATTCAAAAATTGGCTGATTATTCACATTTAATGTGGAATTTATGAATTCCTATAAACCACTCGTTTCACTTAATACTCTTTTAAGAACTAAAATATTTATTTAAATGTAGTATCTTGGTGTCAGAATTTCCAAAGCAAGAGGCTAAATTGTTCTGTTGTGAAAGAAAATATTATTTGTTTTCACTTGTAAGGCATGAAGCATTAAAAAGAAAAAAAAAGACAAATTTTAAAAGTCATTGCTTTAGAAAATTCATCTCATCTCCTATAACAACCACAGTTTATAACTTTTATCTACAGTGTTTTAGCTTCTAATCTCAAACCTTGCTATAAGGGTTATACACTTAGACTATGAGTCGCTAGGGGCCTGAGTCAAAATTCAGGACAACAAATTGGTACTGCTGCTCACAGGGAAGCAATAAAAACTTAAAGTTTTGTCGTAATATCCTGTATTTGCCCCTTGTTAAAGGTCTAATATCTTTATTTGAGTTAAAGCTTTTCCAAACCAACCTTTTAGTGACACAGAAATTTCTGATTGGATTTTTAAATTCTATTTTGGAGTTTCTTTTTAAAAAGCACGTAGTTTATTAGTTTCTGTGGATTAAACTTTAGAAATGCCTCTGTATTCTCCCTATGTTGTATGGAACTGCCATAAAACAGTTCCAACTTTGTTACAATGTCAAAGAGTCATTCTCTGAGACAGAAAGAACTTAACATATTCTAGGATTTAAAAGCACAATTAATTGTCAGAAAATGTTAGGAGAACTGCTCTGTGTTTGACAAATAAAGCAAACTGTTACTGATGGCTTATTTTTTGTCTCTCTATAGAATGCATATGTCATAAATTGTGATATAGTTAGATTAATCTTCCACACCCTCACTTGTTGTGGTGGATATTCGATAACTATTGGACAAACAATGAAAAAGATCTATCAGCTAAATAACATCAAAGAAAGACATAGATTCATGAGTCCAAACTGCTGATAAAATGTATGACCATGCCACATTTTTAAGGTGTCTGCTTCTTTAACTATTTTCCTTTAGGTCAGACAAAGTGGACATTTTGCAAATTTTCAAAGATTAGCTGCTGATCAAAAGCCAGTGAACTAACCTAGATTATGTATTTCTATTTCTATCTATTTAGTTAACTGATTAAAAATGAAGTATGATAGTATTTTGCGTGGTCTTCTGTGTTTAAAATGTATAATGTATTCCTTATGTCTTTCTTCAGCTTTTTTTTTTTTTTTTTTTTGACAGTGTTTTACTAAGTAGTCCAGGCTTGCTTTGAACTCACTAGGTAGTGCAGGCTGGCCTCAAACTCTCAGCGATCCTCCTGTCTCTGCCTCCCAAGTGCTGGAATTATAGGTGTGTGCCAACACCCCTGGCCTTTTTTTAGTTTTTAAGAGGTAGAAGGCAATGTAAACAAATCACAAGAGATTTTTCTTTTTCTCTATCTTAGTGAGAGTGTTTCTTTTTTGTGTTTGCAGATATTTGTGACAGATTTTTGTTTTCATACAAGACTAGCAAAAAGAAATAGGAGCTGTGACTTAGAATTTAAGTGAAAATTCTACTAGTAGTGGAACAACTCAAAAAGCAAGTACTAGAAATTCTGTGCTTCTGAATCTAATGAAAGTTTATACAGTATTCTTCATTCTTTAGTTCTGTGAACATGACTTCACAAAGCATTATGCAAGGTCATCATTGGTCTTATGACTATATTTTTCTGATTATCATTGCCTTTTAGGGTTGTTTAACAAGTCCATAGGTGTTTTACTTCATGACATAAGCAATAATCTTATTCTAGAAAGGAAATTGGTAAATCAGTGACAATCTCCTAGTGAAGAAATAACTTGATGCAAAGCTCAGTTGTGACTTGAAAAGGTGTCACATAACAAACAATGATATCAATTATTGAAATAGTGGACAAACTAATTTCCAGGATTAGTAGATAAGTAGTTTTTTAAAAAAAATAGCAATATATATGTTGACTGGAAAACATATTTGAATAGCTATTTTTCTTTAATAGAGAATGCAGAACAGCTAAATAAAGATATCACTAATAGAGAGGTTTGGATGGCACCAAAAGATTATTGGAAAATGGACTTAGATAATGTGTTCTGAGTTCAATTATATGAAAAAATGTATTGCAGAAAAGATACATAGAAACCTTGTATAGTCTGCAGATTTTGAAGTCATATCTTTTTCTTTTCGAGAGAGATTTCCCTAAACTATTACTCTAGTAATGTAGCGCATTAGTTGACAAATGATTAAAATACAAGGAAATAGGTATTGAAAATACATAGTAATTTCATATGCAGGATTGGATATAATTTTGACAGTCACCTCTAAAATCAACTAATTACCTCACTGTTAGTTGAAAAATGGAGATATAACTAACATAGAAAATATTTAACTAGACACATCATGCCAACCTGGTTGCTTTAATGATATAGTGATGGGCATATTAAAGCTATCATTTGGAAATAAATTTCCCATACAAATTATCAATTACAGAAAGAAAGGATTGCTAATTCTATCTGGTACTTAGAAAGATGTAAAACCATAGCAACAGTTCCTTTTGCATACTAGTTTAACACTCATTTTCTTATTGTTTTGGGGTCGTCAGCGTATAGTAGTGACAAGATCACATCCTCTGACAGGATTGTCTGACATGGTATCTTCTTACTAAGAAATTTTTATATTAGGAATGAATAATGGTAAATAATAAAAGACTTCAGAACTCAAACTTGAGGCTAATTGCTAGATATGGTAGCTATGTGACTGCTAAAGTTGCTGACATTGTCTTTAAATTGGGAACAACATGAATCCATACCCATAGAGTTGATAATAGAATAAAATAAGTTAAGAAGTGAAATGTACTTAAAATGCTTGGCACAAAGTAAGTGATGTGTGTGTTACTATTGTTAGTATTAGTGTTATAAAAGAATTTACGAAAATCACTAATTTCCCCCTATAATATGTGAGTAATATAATTACTTTTTTGTACCAGCTCCTCATCATTGTAATGAAAACAAAATAATCATAACAAATTCCAACAAACTTAAGAACTACAAAACAATGAAAATTCAGTTTGTCCTAATTTAGAAATTCCTCTTTCTTGTGGAGTTGGTTTCAAGTATAGGTCACTTTCTTTTTCACTCAGTCAATAGTTATGGACTACCTGGTGATTTCCAAGCATTTTCCTAGGAGCAAGGGATGTAACAGTGAATAAACATTAGCCAAAGAAATGTTGCTTAACCTAGAATATGTGATTCATGAAGCTACAGTCCCGTGTAGCTTCCTATAATGTGGCTTTAGAGGAAGGATGAACGTGCAAGGACCTAATTAATGAAACCAAAGGTACGGAGGTAAGCAAGGTTGCCACTGAGTGCTGAGAGGAGGTGACAGGGAGCAGGGAGGAGGCCACAGGGGGGGCTTTCTTTTGAACACAGGCTCCAGTCTGTAGCATCGATGGCAATAACCTTTTCCTTTTCCACTCTCTTCCTTGTCTGTTTTTATTCTGTGGTCCAGAATGCATTTCTCTAGGATGCTTGCACTAGTTCTGTCCTAGGCGGACTAAATGCCTGAGGGTCATAACTATGAGAAGTATTCTTTCTATTATAAATGTTAATATTATAAACAACTGACTTGCCAATATTTGAAGCTCAATTCATTTGGTTATTAGAATCAGTATTTTGTGTTATTGCTGTGATAATTTTCTGCTTCTGAAAATGAATGTCATGAATTCTGCAGAGCAGACATTGAAGTTTTCATTTCCTTTACGTGGCCTACACTCTTTTCCTTAAGAGTTATTGCTCAGGTAAAGCCAATAACTTTATTTTCAATAGTGAGTCCCAAAATATCTTAAAGGAGAAAAAATAAGAGACAGATAATGAGTAATTTGTAGTTGAAAATAAATTTGCCAAAATAGTACATGCCTTCAAGTTGCAATGAAGTGGTTTGCACGTAATCTAAGCCAGAGTAAAAGACAGGAACTGTCCATCCCTTGTTCAAAATTTGCTGCTACAATGGATCAGTTCATGGCATACATTAAAATATAATCCTGTCTCTTACAGCAGAAAATTATCAGTGATAAATGAGACACAAAAGGCTATTTGTTTTTCTGGACATAAAAAGAATGTACTAGAAAACTTTGAATAGCAAGTTCATTTCAAATTGTTTGTTTTCCAAAGTTTGGAGTAATTTTGTTTTTTTCTCCAAAGTTAGTTTTACCTGAATGTACCACTGTCTGAAATGATGAATCAAGTAGAAGAAAAGGAAAATATCTTTCTATGCTAGCTGCAAAATGAAAAAAAAAAATAAAAGTAAAAAGGAGACTAATAAAATTATAATTTTATTTTTTGTTTTTTATTTTGGTTATGTTTGTTGGTATAATATAGATATGCATAATGATCATATGAATTATAAGGAATTTGCCCCTATATATGTTATATCTTGATCCCTCTTTTTTCCCAATCCTCTACCTCCCTTCAACCTCTCTTCCCCTCCTTATCTGCAAAATTTTGTTTCCATTTTATCATTTTCTCTTTTCTTTTCTTCCTTTCTTCTCCCTCCTCCCTAGTATCCTTTTATTTTGAACAATTTCATCATATTTCACAATACCTATTATACATTTTGGCTGCTATTTACGCTTTCTGTTTCTCACACCACAGAAACAATATGATATTTACGCACAAGTGTCCAATTAACTTCACTTAAGAGTATGATCTCGGGGTGCATCCATTTACCTAGAAATGTGTCCAGTTTATTCTTCTTTATGGCAGAGTAGTAATTTAATAGCTGGGTCAAATGGGACTTCTAATCCTAGTGTTTTTTTGAGGAACTTGTGCACTGATTTTCACAGTGGTTGCATCAGTGTACACTCCCACCAGTAATGGAGAAGGGTTCCTTTTCCCAAAAGACCTTCCATCATTTTTTATTGGTTGATTTTTTTGATAATAACCATTTTTTCTGGAGTGAGATGGAATTTCAGTGTTGTTTTAATTTGCATCTTTCTAATACCAGTGATGTGGAACATTTTCCCCACATATTTATTTGCTCTTTTACTTCTTCTGAGAGTTATCTATTCATGTCAGATGTCCATTTTTAATTGAGTCTTTAAATTTAGGAGGTCTGAGTTTTTTCAAATCCTTGTATGTTTTAGATATTAATCCTTTGTCTGAGGGACAACTGGCTAAATTTTTTCCCACTCCATCGGCTGTCTTTTCACTCTATTGGTAATTTCTTTGGCTATGCAAAAACTTTTTAGTAGTATGAGATTCCAGTTGTTGATTCTTTGTAGTAATTGCTTTGTGATCAGCTTTTGTTCATGAAATATTTGCTTACATCTGTCTTCAAGAGTTCTGCTTTTTGTTTCTTATAGTAGATTTGTTTCTATTTTAACATTTAGATCTTTGGTCCGTTTTAACTTTAGTTTAGTGCATGGTGCGAGACTAGTTTTAGTCTTTGGAATGTGGAAAGCCAGTTTTTCCAGCACCATTTCTTAAAGAGAGTATTTTTCTTTCAGTGAATGTGATTGGCACCTTTGTCAAAGATAAGGCAACTGAGTGTGTTTGGAATTGTTTCTGTATCTTCTAATCTGTTTCATTGAGTCTCAGGGATTTTTTTTTTTTTTTTTTTTTTTTTTTTTCAGTACCATGCTGTTTTTATTGCAGTAACTTTCTAGTATAATTTCAAGTCAGGAACTGTGACTGACTTGGCATTGTTGCCTAGGGTTGTTTTTGCCATTTTAGGTCTCTTCTGGTTCCAAATGAATTTTAAGAATGTTTCCTATAGGTCTGTGAGGAATGCTAATGGTACTATGATTGGGACTGCATTAAATCTGTATAACAATTTTGGGAGTATGGCCATTTTTACTATGTTGGTTCTTACTAACCATGAGCAAGGGATATATTTTTATTTTCTGATATCTTCTTCAAATTGATTTTTCAGAGTACTGTAATTTTTGATGTATATATCTTTTACTTCCTTTGTTAGATTGATTCCTATGTCTTTCCTTTTGTTGTTTCTTTCTTTCCTTTTTTTTTTGCTTTGATACTATTGTGAAAGGTGTTGTTTCTCTACTTTCTCCTTCAGTGCATTTGTTGTTTGGGTACAGGAATGCTACTGATTTTTGAGTGTTGACTTTGTATCTGGATAAATTATAGAATTTGGTTACTAAATCTACAAGTCTTTTGTGGGCCTTCTATGTAGAGTATCATGTCACTTGCAAATAATGATAATTTACCTTCTCCTTTCCTATTTTTATTCCTCATATTTCTTTTTCTTCTGTAATTGTTCTGGCTAATGTTTCCAAATCCATGTTGAATAGGTGCAGTCATAAAAAAATATATTTTTAATAGTACTTTGGAGAAAAATTGAAGCTTCAGAGCACAAAGTTACCCAAAGTGACTGTGCTTTTTTCCTTTCTGGGAAACTCACTCAAAATAAATATTCTGACACTGTAAATTGTACCCATAGTTTTCTCACATAAATTGAGTTCGATTTTTCTTCTGCAGACTTCCGTCATTAAGGAAGCAGCACTCTGAAATGGATACACTTGCAAATGGTTTGTATTCCAACCTGGCTCACCTGACAAGATGAGGATGCCCCAAGATCCTGAGGATGCCCCAAGATCACGTAACTAACCCTAGCATAGATCACAATGTACCTCTCTCTCAAGGGCTTGCACTGTATTCTCTCTGAGTGTGTGCACTTTAATTCTGCCTAATAAACCTTTCTATGCTTCTCATCACCATGTCCTGTGAATCTTTTCTGTGACACAAGTCAGTGAATTTATAATCTACCCCTTGTGAAGTCCACATCTCCTCTTTGGGGCACCTCCTTGAAATTCATTCATTGATAGAGTAGAAAATAAATTACAAAATGCCCAAATTATGATGCTAAAATAAGGATTTCAGAGAAAGCAGTAGTACATAATGTTCATTGTTGTTTAGCCATTCCATACTTAATCACCAATAAAATAAAAATCAAGTTTTCAAGCTGGGCGTGGTGATGCACACCTGGAATTCCAGCACTTGGGAAGCTGAAGCAGGAGGGTCATTGCAAGCTTGAGACCACCTTGGGCTACAAAGTGAGCTCAAGGCCAGCCTGAAGTGCATAATGAGACCCTGTCTCAAAAAGGTAAGATTTTTTCAAAAATCTTTCTTATATAAAAGCTTATTTTAGAGATACTTCAGTGTCGTTGTTGGCTTTCTATAGAATTTCCTTAGTGCTGCTTGGAATTTGCTTTCTGCTACTAGACTTGTCCTTACTGAGTGGCTCTGAGCTACTTTTGTGGGAGAGATTGGGACCTTATATCCATCTTCTTGTGTAGTTGCTTACAGATCATAAACATTACCATTGCAAAAAAATTTATGTCTATATGTCTCCTATACTTTTTATTGGATTTATAGTTAACTGTTGGAAAACTTTGAGAAATAAGTTGCTATGTTCCTATCTCTCTCGTTGGTTTTTCTGTCATCTGATGGAAGAATGGAGAGAGTCATCTGGATTAGATAACTACCACCTCTGTTTAGAAAAGTCTCTTCAGTTTTTTAGAACTTTCTGCTTCTTCATTACTTTAATCATTGTGTTACAGTCTTTTTCCTTATGGATGTACCTGAATGCCGAGGAATTTGGTGGAGATGGAAATAAAGAAAGGAAGAGGTTGTTTGTCGGGGTGGGGGACAAAGGAAGAGAGAGAGAGAGAGAGAGAAAGTGAGTGAGCAGTGGAGGTATATAAAGCCAGTGTGAAGGAATTCATATGTATTTTAAGTTTAGAGAATGCAGGTTTCACAAGACAAGAGAAGGCTGGAAAATAAAAGAGGTGTCAGAATGTCAGTGATCAGATGTCTCCTTGATATTTTAACTAGGTTGTAGGCGCAAGAAGTGTTTTGAAAGCCACCAAAACCCGCTTCATGTAATGTCCTTATTATCAGAATTTGTTCTAACATATGTTGTTGGGGAAATATCCCCAGAGAGTGGAGAAAGCGGATTGAGATTGCATTTTCCCAGTTACAAATAAAACAGTTGAAATAGTCTATGTGACAAGATGGAAATAATCAAATAACCACATCAGATTAGTTTAAAAGGAACTATCTTGGGTCAGGGATTTAGCTCAGCAGCATAAGCACTTGCCTTGCAAGCATGCAGTTGTGAGTTCGATCCCTGGTACAAAAAAAAAAAAAAAAAAGGAACTATCTTACATGATGTCAGTATTTGTACACTTTGTGTGTTGCAGACATCTATATAAAAGATGATGTACCATATTGTCTATGGGCTCAGTTTCCTCATGACTTCATCATCATATTCTGTCTAAAATTTCCCCACCATAGCTTACAGAAATGCTTGCTCATGGGCTGTATCATTCTTTGCCCTTATTTCAATAAATACTTATTAGGCACCTGTATGTTTTAGGGATCAGTTGCTAAATATACAGTGGTGTACACAAAGTATTATCTTTTAAAATTGTGTAGTATGAGGAAGGCAGGTATTAAAGCTTACACTATGATATTGGAATTATTTAATAGCCATTGTGATAGGAAGAAAAAATAAGTAAACCATGTTGTGATGACATGTAAGGGTGGGAAGCGAAGTTAATCTTAGGAGCCAAAAGACCTTTCCTGGCAAGGGTTGGAGAGTGAGGCAAGGCACTGATGGTCTGAGCAGTGGGAAGTACTTTTAAAAAGACCCTGATGGATGCAAACCATTAATTTTACAATAAATATAAACTCACAAAAGTGTAAATAAAACTACACAGAATTCATTATTAGTCTCTCCCAATGGTAGCATCTTACATGACTCTAGTGTAATATCCAGACCTGAAAATTGGCATTAGTATATTACTAGAAGGTAGAGTATGATCTTTCTTCAGTTCCATCATTTTTCATATGTGATCCTATGTGTATGTGTGTGTGTGTGTGAGAGAGAGAGAGAGACAGAGACAGAGAGAGAGAGAGAGTGAGAGAGAGAGAGAGAGAGAGAGAGAGAGAGAGAGAGAGAAAGAGAGAGAGAGTTGCTATTCTTTGAAGTTTGACTTCAGGCAAGATTCATGTAACTACCACCAACAATCTGACTGCAGGGCTAACTATCCCATCACCACAAGAGATTTCTCCCATGGTTTTCCTTCATCTCTGCCTCTGTTTCCCTTATGCTCCCCCATACCTCTGTCACTATCCTTTGGTACATTAATCTGCTCCCTATCTTCAGAGCTTTGAAATTTCAAGGAAGGTATATAAGTAAAATTATGCAGTACACAGTCCTCTGAGATGGGCTTGTTTTACTTTGCTTGATGCCTTTAAAACTCATCCAAGTTGTGGCTATCAGCAGCCTGGTACTTTGAATTGCTGTCTAGTATCCCACCCTGTAGATCATTTGAGTTGAACCACTCACCACTGAAGAACATTTGGTTAATTTTCAGCTTAGAACTATTACAAATAAGACTATGATAAATACTTTTATACCCTGATACATTTTAAGGAATGAATAAAATGCAATTCTGGCTCACAAAGTGAGACTGTTGAGGACTCAATTATACAAAGCCACAATTCCTTTATGGGCATAAACTATAAAAGTACAAAAAATGAATGAATAAATAAGAGAAATTAAAAGTAAACTTGGAGTGTTTTAAGGAGTCTATTGGTGTTATATCAGATATACAGATGGCTGCTTTTTATTTTCCATTTTTTAATCTAACTTTGTACATAATATGGTGGTCAGATTTGAGCACTAGCTTACAGATGGGCTGGGGGTACTCTCTACTTGAGATAGCTCATTAAAACATAACTCTAAAAACAGGCTTATAAAAACTTTCTTCCCTCTGTTCACTTAGAAAAAAGCATATAAAGCGTAAGAATTTTATTGGAAGCACCAAATTGAAAGCTATCAGCTCAGATTCTGCAACTTAAAGAAGGTTTTTCTTAGTGGTATTTTGATTAAGAATGCAGAAAAATGAATTGAGAGAGTGTAGTATACTGGGTTTCCTATACATAAGTGAGTATGGCTAAATAGGTTCAGAGAATTCTGACCAAGTCCAAGGTCTTCCATCAAATGCAAGAAGAGAGGAGAAAACCATCAAAGAGATTTTAGAATTAACTCAATCCTGATTTAACTCAACTTATAATACGGTTGTTCATAGAAGGTGTGTTCATTTGAACCTCATGGGCTTCTGGCTGTGCCTCTTTTGCCCCTTAAATGTGACCTCACCAACTTGACACCAGACCTTCAGGATATAGTCCAGGGTTTATCCTTTCATGAAACCTGCCATCCCACTAATACCTACCTTCACTAATGCCTTGGTATAATACAAGAATCACAGAGCTTGACATTTCATGAATGTCAAATTGCTGCATGTCTTCATCATAAATGCTAAGACAAATCTATTTGATTTAAATCTAAATGTAAAATAACAAAATATAAAATTTGGAAAATGAGAGAGGGAGGTGGGATGGAAAAACCCATCACACTTTGCCCATGTGATTTCTTTCAAAAGTTGTTCAATGTAATGGTAATAATATTCAGTCCTGTGGAGGATGAAGTGAAATACACAGTATAATGCTCTCAAGACAGGTACAGTGGTATCTTGGTTTACAAACAATTTGTTTTATGACTTGGGGAAGGTGGTTTGTGTTTTTGTGGGGAAGATGGCTAAGGTTGTGTTTGTTACCCTATATGAAGTTTGCAAATGGAAGCAAAATTTTGTCAAATCTTTTTGCTTGAGATCTGAATTGTTTGCAAACAGAAATGTTCATGAACAGAGGCATTACAGTATTTTCTTAGGATTAGTCTTTCATAAAATCCACTTAGATTCTTAAAAGGTTTCTAAAGCTGGGTTTCTATAGCCAATTAAATCTATTTCTATGAATCTCTGCTAAGATAATCACTAAAAATGCAGACAAAAAGTCTTATCAAATTATATTATATTAGATTATTCATTGCAGCATTATTTCTTATACAAAAATGGAAATAAGTTAGTGGGAAATTAACAAACTAATATATTTATTTGCCGGAAGTATGTATTAGACGAATATTTAATGGCATAAGGAATTTCTAATGCTGTGGTTAAAAAATGGGGATACAAAGTTCATACAATCACGTACAATCTGTTCAAGCCAATCAGAATCCTGGCTCCTAATCCCCTCTGTTTTCTCTGCCTCCTCTCTTCCTCCTTCTATAAACATTTTAACAATAAACCATTTGCATCTGAGAAAGCTGGAGAATCTAAAATACACTTATGGTTAATTTCAAATAAATATCTAACACATAGGAATCTAAAAACTTAGAAGTTAATATTTTGTCAGTTATTCTTTATAAGCCATAGTAGCTATGCTAATTAGAAGAGATTTCCATTGATCAGATTATGCCATAGTCTGCATCATTTGCATGAATCAACATTATTCTTGTATGTTGTTTTGAAAATAATATTTTATGTAAGTTTTATAACTCTTGCTTGGCCTGAACATAGTTGAGTGATACTGAGAAGTCTTAGCTCTGAGAATCTCAGTCTCCCTGTCTGTAAAATGAGCATAAGCAGATTTTCATTCTTTGATATTTATTACGTTTGTAAGTTTTTGATAATAGATGATAAATTTCAAGAATATCACCTCTAATGACTCAGATAGGAAATCTTTTAGTATCTGATTTTTACATACTATTTGCCTTCTGCTATCTTGCTTATCCCTTTGTAAATGGTGAATTCCTTCCAGGTGGCCTCACTGAGCACATATGATTATGGATAAAATAAGGTCCTGTCAAACTGCCAAAATATTTCTTCAAAGAATGCATAAACTGATAAAGTAGAGTATATGTTGCCTAAAACAAAACTGTGAAATTGTGAATGTGTCTTCACAGTTCTTCAGTATTTTAAAAACAGTAATTATGTGGATGCCTACGGTTTTGATGGACGATTGAAAATAATTCTGTTTCTTTCATTTAAAAAAAAACATAAAAAACCATGACTGGTGATGTTTAAGTGAATGGAACATCCTGACTTCTGGAAGTGAGAAGTATATTTAAAAAAAAAACAGTTAAAATCACTTACAAAACTACCAAAAAAAAAGAGTTCAATGAACTAGTTTGGAAATCATTTTGTCACAGAGCTTTGGAAGGTATTTTTCTAAAATATGTGGAATTGCCAAAAGAAAGTTAAAGGCTGTATTCAGGTTAGAGGCAGGTAATGTGATGATAAAGGGTACTTTGAACAGGGATAGATCTTCTAAAAGTACATAATACAGTAAAAGAAATAACAGCAATAAGATCAATAATCTGAAGTTTATAATATAATTTATGTAATAAGAATCAAGTGATATAGCTCATATGAATATATTTATACCTCATTTATTAAAAATTGATGTAAAATATCTGGAACTTTGACATGCAACAGATTCCCCACATATCAACTACATAGTACATGCATTTTCTTTAGCTAGTAGTACATTTATTTGTGGCATAATCACTTCTTTCTGTATTCTAAAAGCTTTTTTCTCTGTTTCCTATTATTTTGTGTATTATATGCAAGTATACAAAAACTGAAATATATTTTAACATTACTCTGCATTACTGTGAAGTCATAAAATATAAAATATGGTCACTAAATATTTTATTTCAGCAGGTGTGGTATTCTATATATTTATGTTAACTCACTCTTAAAATGTCAAATGAAACTCAAAAATCTGTTGAGTTTCAAATGTAGAGCTATTAATTTTATGGCCTAATATCTGATTAAATTTAACTGCACTTCTAAGAGTGTATAGGTCCAGACATTAGATGGGCTGACTTTTTAATTCCATCATTTTAAGTGGAATTGAACTCCATTTTGCCAAATATGATAATATCCTGGGGGAAGGAAGCAGAGAAGAATGAAACAACAGAAGATGTTCGAAGCCTCAGCGAATTTTAATATGTAGCACTTGGGGTGCTAACTAAACCATTTTAGTGACTTCACTGTCCATGCACTGGATAAGATGATATAAAAGTGAAAGGGAGGCATTTTCATAGATTTCTTTTGTGCTGCTAAACTTTACACCTGAGTAGACTTACATGGTTAAAATAGAATGTCTTGATACCAGGGGATAGGCTGTTGACTGGGCTCTGAGAATGGATGCAGTGAACAGTTCTAAGGTTATTTCCCAAAGACTGGTTTTTGAGATAATGGTATTCTTGATCTGAACAAAAGGATACAACCAACCTTACACTTGCAGCTTTTGTGAATCCTGCTGACTGGTTCACTAAGCAGAACTGGCAACTGACTCTTAAAATAAAAATTCTTGATGGCTTCCTGAAGCAGATGGAAGGGGACTGAGTGACATATTATTACATGAGGGAGAAGGCTGAGGTGAGCTCCAACGGCAGTGATGTGTCCATGGATGGTTAATGGAAACGCTGATTATAAGACCTGAGATTGCATTCTGGAGAATTTGTTCACCACTAAACAAATGGCAAGAGCACCCCACAGCCATCCTCCAAAGGGAAGAATTTGAGGTATTATTTATATATGGATGGTAAAACCTTTCAAAAGAGTATAGTCACAAAGGGAAATCATTCTGCTGGACAGCTGTGTATGTTCATTCCCTTAGTGTCAGGTGAGACTGTTGAGAGAATTTCTTGAGGATTCTTTTTAATGGGAATATGAACTTCCATTATTTAATCTTTGAGTATTTTGTGGTCTATGTTGCCTCCATAAATAATTGGTGATTTATATTTTTCATATAAGGAAGTACCTGGAATTTCTCAGAAGAAATAAATAATGCAAAAATAGTAAAATTTTAGCTATTTAAGAAATATAATTGGATATCTTGCATTTACTAGTTTCTAATTTTTTAACAATAAATGCATCTTCAATCTTAATGATGGTAACTTATCTCAATAGTTCTTTACCTTATTTGGATTTAATTAAATAATTAAAACATTAAACATTTAGAGAGGGAAATTTTGTAATATGCATTGTATCTTCTCATTTTTAAAAAAATAAGTTGCTAGGTTTTTTTTTTCCTTTTGTCTTTTTGAGACAGGTTATCGCTGTGCAGTCCAAGCTGGCCTGTCCTCAGTTTGTAGCCCAGGCTGGCCTGGAACTTGCAGCAGTCCTCCTGCCTCAACCTTCTGAGTGCTGGGATCATAGGTGTACACCAACACTGTTGTTAGTTTTATAAGAATTTGGAGTTCATTTTTAGGAATGGATTTCCTAAAATCATTCCTAAATTCCTAAAAAGAAAATATAATGTTTAAATGCCAACTTTCTGTGAAAATAATACAAAATGAAAGACATTGTTTATCATTTAGTAATGCATCTGATTTTTATTTAATAAAATGCAATATTCACTGCCACCGATTTCTATATTTTAGCTCTTTTCACTAAAATTAATATTTTATAGACATTATAATTTAGTTAGTAATAACTATCATAACTTTACCAGTAAGCATATAGCATATAAAATAACTAAAAAAAACCCTCAATTATAAAGAGATAATTTAAAATAATTTCTAAGTGCCTTTATAAATTCTAATGTTTGCAATGAAAATTTAAATTATATTAGTAAAAGTTTTTTCTTGTCCTATTTAAAGAAGAAACAATGTTGAATGTTTCCCCTCTTTTCAATAATTATTCTTATGTGTTTTTCTATTATTCTCTATGGAAAAATACCAGGTTTATTAAATTGAATTTTAAATGATCGTAATGGGGCATTTATATAACTTTAAAATGACTATATCAGAATCAAAAAGTAATAAAAGTTTCATAAATGCACAGTAACATTATCCAATCAGCTATTTACATTTGTGTATCTCAAAGTATGATAATTCAAAAACGCTCTAATTCTTGAGAAGAGCAGATATAAAAAAATAGAAAAAAAAAGAAAAATGGTTTTAGGTAAATAAATTAATGTTAGTAGATAATGATAGATGAATGGCTTTAAGAATAATTTTTCCCTTAAGACAGAGTATGAGAAATTATGTCTATAAAGTACTTATTACAGAAGCAATTTTCTTTTATTAGCAACAATAGAAACAAAAATTATAAAATGACAACAGGTATCATTGTATCAAAACAGTGACAATTAACTCATTTAGTGCACATGAGAGGAAGTGTTTCAATCCAGTTTTATGTAAAATTAATGCGTAAAACAATTATTTAAAAAACATTTCAGAAAATTTTTTCCAATTATAAAATTTTAGTTTTTCTAGTTTCTGTTTTCTGAAAGAGGGACAACAGAAAAAAAGAAACGATACATGAGAGGAAGGTAAGAAAAAGGGAAGGATGCAAAACGAAAGGAGAAACAACTCAGTAATAGGGAACAAGCACACTGTCTACATTTTATCCTTACTAAATCAAATACTATTGATAACAAACCCTCTCTAGCCATTTCACAGTCTTCTAATGGCCATTTCTTCCTAGCCCTGTAAAAATCATCATTTTCCAAATCTAATTCATCACTTCTCTTTTTACCCCTTTGCATCTCTGTATTCTCTCCTATAAGTACAACTTCTAGATTTCCCAGACTAGATACATATCTTTCCTCCAACACTACTTTCTATTGATTTAATTCAACTCTGCTTCATGGTACACTGTACCTCAAATTTCATACTGCTAGTTATCTGGCTAAAAGTGAGTTTTAGTCATGGGAATCTCTGACTGAAAAATTTACAACTTCTCTCTATCTATGAAAGTCTTACAAGGTATCCTTCCCTAAAATTTTGTCTGCATCATAAAATCTATGTTGAATGTAGCCACTTTCATCAATTATCTTGCTAACTTCTGTATCAGCACCTTTGGGTTCATCTTGTGGTTCTATGTTATAGGAAGTTTGGTCCCTCAAGCCTGTAAACTAGATTCTACTAGCTTTATTTTTCCCTTGGCAGCTTTGTAACATTTCCCAGCCTTCACAGAACTGAAGAGAGGTAGGACCTTGTTCTTGATTAGGGTTTAGCTTAAGAGAAAGTTGTGGCTAGTTTAATCTTCTACTCTGAGTATTAAAATTTTCTCCATATCAGCAATGAGGTTGTTTTGCTTTCTTAGCATTAGTGTGTTCATTGGAGTACTACTTTTAATTTCCTTTAAGACATTTGCCTTTGCATGTACAACTTGCTCAAGAGGCCTAGCGTTGAGGTTATCATGGCTTTTGCCATGAGTGTCTCACTAAGGTCAGTCGTTTCTAGTATTTTATTGAAAGTGAGAACTATGAAACTTCTTCTTGCCTTGGAACACTTAGGGGCCATTGTAGGATTATTAATTGAACTAATTTCAGTATTTCTGTGTCTCTGGAAGTAGGGAGGCCCAAAGAAGTGTGGTATGAGAGGGATATGGGAATGGTTAGTCAGTGGAGAAGTCAAAACTCACAAAACATTTATGGATTATGTTGGCTGCACTGTATGATTGGGATTGTGTCTTTCCAAAACAATGACGATAGTAACACCCAAGATCACTGCTCACAGACCTAACAACAATGAAAAACTCTGAAACACTGATAGAATTACTCCTGTAACACAGACATGAGGGAGACAGGTGCTGTTGGAAGATGATGCTGATGGATGTGTTTAATGCATCGTTGCCACAAAAAATATTTCTGTCAAGTACAATAAAGCAAAGGCATAAGAAAATGAGATGTGCCTGTGTAAATGTTTTGTAATCTGATTTTTTTTTCTGAGTAGCATATGGCTCCTTTCTTTGATTAATGGACTTCTGCTAGTTCTTCAAGACACTTTAGAGCGAATCCCCAAAGTAGTCAAGCAAAGTTAGTAACAACCTCACACAGCAAATTCATTTTGTTGTTTGTAAACATATTTGCCTCCCTCACTAGAACGAGTGCTGCTTCACTCATCAGAAGCAGTGCTTTGGAAAGGTAGAACAGTCTCTCAGGGGAAGTGGTGAATACGACAATATATCTTTCATGTTTTATTCACAGAATTGCATAGTTTAACTTCCTCGAAGTTGTATTATTATATTGTGCTGTGTTCTGCATGTTTGTGTCTACCTTGAATTCGTATGTTGAAATTCTAACACCCGAGGTGATGGTATTAAGAGTCAGATCCTGTTGGCGGTGATATTCATGGAAGAGCCCTCAGCAGTGGGTTGGATGTCTCCACACATGGGCTGGGATGAGATCCCTCACCCTTCCCATCATGTGAGGACACAGTGGGAAGCAGTTGTCTGTGAACTAGGAAAACTACCAGGGCCTTGGTCTTGGGACCTCTCAGAGACATATGAAATGAATATATGCTTTAATAAGATACCAAGTTTGTGTTATTTTGTTACTGCATCTGAACATACCAAGACTTACAGTATAAGTCCAGATTTAGATGTTAATATCTCAATCTTTTGAAAAAAAATCAGCAAAATATTTCAGGGACCCACCTCAGGTGAAAGCTTACGTGATGTGATGTTGCGGAGGTCATTTCCTCGCAGGCTTCTCACACTCCTTATCTCCTGCAGGATCCCTAGGGGCTCACACTTAGTGGCATACATTCCTTCTGATTGTCTCAGTTCACAATAAAAAAAAATACGTCAGAGAGTAGGCTCCGTATCTGATGCCAGAACTGGAACTCCATGCTTTGATACACTGGATGAGACTGACAGTTGTTTCTTGGGTCCAGTCCCTCAATTTTACAGAAAGACAGAGGCACAGAGAGGCTAGCTGACTTCTCTTGTGCCATCCAGCTGGTTAGAAAGTGGCAAAGCTTGATCTAGAGTTGATGTCTTTTGAGATGCAAGCTTTTAGGTGAGATGGTGAAGACTATAACTGGCACACTAGAGAAAACTTCTTCCTCCACTGCTTATGTGATTGCAACTTGGTCACTAATACATATGGATTAAATTTTCTACTTCTGAGAAGTTGTCTTTGCATCAAAAGTAACTTGTCTAAATTTAGTGTATTAAAAGGAGGATTCATAAAATCATATTTCCCCACACATAACGCAAAATAACACTTTGGCAATTTTTCCCACATTGTAATTAGTTGCTTGAGATTTACGGAGACTTAACTCAGCAAAATACTGGGACCAGCATTCTCTAAGAGAATGTCAATGAATTATCTTTAGTGTTGAGGCAACTATGTTAGTGACAATGACTTTGCAGGGAAAGGATAGCTACTAGGTTAGTGTCCAGAACTAACATGAAAAATAGTTAATACCTTATTAACAAAAGCCAACTTGCAAGCAGGATGTGGTAGTGGATACATGTAATCCCAGCACTCAAGAGGCTAGGGCAAGAGGATTACCAGGAAATCGAGGTCAACCTGGACTACAAAGAGAGTTCCAGGCCAGCCTAAACTATGCAGTGAGACCCTGTCTCAAAAATAAAAATAATATAAAAAACCAACTTCCAGGCCACAGTAATTTCTTAAAGAGTATCTATTTATTCCCAAGACAATGGTATACTCTTATTGCTCAAGAATGGTTGAAAGTTTCTGCACCATAGCTTGTAGACAATGGAGATTTTGCACAAGATAAATGTTTTATGTTCAGTCTTAATTAGTAGACCGAGTGACCAAGCATTATGATAATCTAGGTACAAAACAGGAGCATGAATGAACAATAAGTAAAACAAAGTCTACCTATTTAGTTCAACTGAACTTCTTAACCTTTTAAAAAGAGATTAAAAACAAAACACATCTTAAAAGTCTTGGAAATACACACAGCAGCAGCAGCACCAGAAGAAGACTGTTACCTTATGCTCATAGGCTGAATTTTTAGGTCAGGCTATAAAGAAACCCAAGAAGAATCAATAAAAAGAATATCTCTCTTTGAATTTAAAAGCATTCTTTTGTATCAGCACCAACTTGCCAATGTGATTGAAACAAAACAGCTAGAAATCTGTGGCTTGGTTGCAAAATAGATTTCTAAGTTGTTATAGGCATGAAACCACTGTTCCAACCCCCCAAGAAACCTTGATGAACTGAGCAAGATCAAGGCCAGACTGAAATCCCTTGAAGCATTGATGATAAGCACACGATGGTGAAAGGACACAAATTACGCTCGGAATCGTAATGCAGGTACATACCCGGGATGTAAGAATAATGTGATTCAGACTAATTTAGGACTGTGCCAAGCAGGAAGAGAAAGTCCTTTGGGCATTCAAGAAGAACATTTAGACAAAGCAAAACAAGAAGGGGAACTTGTGGTTAGCAGGAAGCTGTTGCTCATTTATATTTTATGGAAGACTTAAAATGTTTGTCTGTCTGTAGCAAGCAGAGACAGAAATTTGGAATATTTGTTTTATAACAAATCTAGGAGAAAAAGATCATCAAGCATGTGGAAAAGGTGTTCCCTTTGGGGCTGGAGATATCTACATAGACTTCTCTTGTACCTTTTGGTGCTGCTTGTATGACTTACCACTCTTCTATGTTAATCAAGTAAATCCCTTCCAATTACACAGATTTCTATGAAAAATCATGAGACATCACATTTTACTAAGTGGGATATAATATTGATCTAATAATAGCCATTGAATAATGAAAGGGGCCCATTTTTAACTATATATTCCTTCCAGCAAAGTTGAATAAATATACTGGTGAGAGATAGAAGGAATAATTGATTTTTATAGTTTTAGATAACTACCTACTTTCAGATATATACCTTATGCTTTGTTAATAGACTCATAAATAATATTTAAAATGCATGTAAACTCACAAAACAGTGCTAGAAATTGCTTAGGATATGTTTAATAACTAATAGTCCTTCCTATCAGAAGTTTATAATTAAATACTGGTGACATTAATGGAGAAAAATACATTACAGGAAGTATACCTTCAAAGCCACAAATTTGATGATGTTCAATATAAGTGCTTTCAGTCCATTGGGAATGTGGAATAGATGGGCTTATAATGAAGGGATAAAAGAAAATTCCTTGTATCTCCTCATGAAGTAACTTCTTGGTGGTAGCAAAATGTACTAAAAATTCTTTAATCCATGTATCAGGTAAATGTGTCTATTTATTTATCCTTATAATCTATGCATTTATTCACTCATCCATCCAAAGGGAAGATACATAAAGTGAAATGATCATAGGGAGAGGGTAGTAAGCATATGTGTGATGGTCCTACATTCAGATATAGGCTTGTGATTCCCTCCAAGTGTACAACAAATGGAAAAATGATTGGTAAGTCTTCTGAAAATTTGAAGTGCAAGACTTTGCAGTTGAAAGAGAGGACATAGCACATGAGCTGTATAGCAAATTTAAAAGATTATATGGCGTCTAGGAAGTCTGGCATACTCAAAATGACAGATGTAAAATCTAACTTGGGCTGAGGAACTGAAGATTTAACTTGGAAAGAGGAAGGAGGAAGTAAGGTGAAATTCTGAAGAAATTTGTATCTGAATAGGTAGTACAGAATTAGAAATAAACTATAAGACAAAACTGAGTTTATCTATAAAGCAAATTATTCTTATTGACATGAAAATTGCTAAAATGTTTTTATTTCAATTACTTAGAGATAGTATATTTTGGTCATTAAAATGACAACTAAACAGATAATAGAAAAGCTAGCCACTTGTTGGGATACAGTAATGACCAAATTGAGAAACAATACATAATATCCATTTGTTTGTTCAGCTATCACTCAACAAATATTAATTGGCTGCAGTTTGCAATACATTAGAGCAAGTAGTTACTCTGCAAAATGCCAGCTGAACACAGAGTGCCTTTTAAAATTATCCTGCACAAATATTATATAAATATATAAGAAATGCTTAAAAAAGGCAAACCAGATTCAGAAAATTCCATGACTAAAAAAGCAGATTTAATTGGAGACTGGAAATAGAAATTGAAAAACAACAGAAAGACTGTGAGGAATTTTATTTGGGTACTTTGTTGTTTACCAATGTTCTCTGCTGATGTATGGATATGGGGAACAGGAAAAGTTAAAGGATGATAATAAATTTCTGCTTGCTATGAAGTTGTCCTGCAACTTGTCTTCCAGCCAGTGCAATGTGAAGGACTGAAGTGAATGTAGAAACTGATCTATTAGGAGTGTGCATCGATTCCATGAACATTCTTTTAAGCTCCTACTAATTTGCAAGTACTGTCTAGGCACTATGTTTCTGAAATGGATAAAGCATGATCTGTGCTATCAGTGAGGTGATCACAGCAAGACAGGTAAATGGCAAAGCACTAAGGGAAGCCCCACAGGGTATGGAAGGTAAGGGATGTGGGGTAAAGGGTCTCTAAATCAGATGAAGTCAGAGGCAGACTAAATGAGGAAAGAAGCTCAGATGCCAAGAAGGCAGAGTTGTGTAATTGGTTATCAGCAGTGTCAAATTCTGTACATAGGTCAAGGAGCATCATGATGGAGAAGTGCCATTTCGTTTTGGCAGAGAGCATGTTACTGGAGACCTTGGCAAGGCTAGCTTCTGGGAAGTGGTGTGGGTTAGAGCCCGACTGGATCAGGTTCAGGAGTATTTTCACAGAGGAGCTGAATGCATCTCATGCACTCTAGGAGTTGGGGGAGGAAGGGGAGGGGAACAGTTGTCAGAGGGTGCGTGTATTTTGTGCGGTTCAGGCATATAGTAGATTCAGCAGGAAACCCTGAACATGGATTTTTAAATTCTAGTTTATGAAAAACCTAGCTTGCACTAGCAATAAGGAAATAGCATTTGCATATTGAATTAGCCTTTGTTGAGCTTGTTTCTTCTGTCGGGCAATGAGTCACTGTAACACTGACCCTACCACCGAAGTCAGCAGATTCTGTTTGAAAGGTGTTGGCCATTGCAAGGGAAGTTGTTTAAAATGGTGACACAAACATTTACTCTCTCTGTGATGTTAAACACCTGCTTATATTAATTTCAACCGGTCTCTCTTAGCTTGGAAGCGTGTGAACGCCATGTCTGAGTCAAAGGAAAGGGAAGTCTCATCTCCAGAAGAAGCTAAATGTATAGGACACAGGAAGAAGTTATAATACTTTCTATTTTGGGTTCCTTTCTTTTGAAAAGATTTTAAAAGAGAAAAGTGGTTCTGCAAATGCCAAGTGCAATTAAAATGCTAAATACAAGTTGCAGTTTCCCTACCTCTGCCAGAGGGAATGCGGCCAACATGACCAGCCACCTGTTTCCCTCTCATAAGTGCTCAAGACTGCCGCCTCCCCGTCCAGCGTCCTCCTCACTGACACTAAATATCACACGATGTTGAATCAAAAGTCATCAGCAGTAGAGCTCTATTTACCAAGAAATACCACTTAGTAAGGTCATCTCTGCAGGAGGACACTGTGACCATGAAAGTTGAGAAAGGAGTCAGAGATTTTTCAAACTCAAGACATGGGAAAAATGTGGAGAAAAGATATGGCAATTGGGTATCTCCAAGTTATTTGTGCGTAGGCTGGGTGAAGATGCTTCAGCAGACAGTAACAGCACATGGCTTGTGATGACTTAGCTAGCCACAGTGAAGGTCACAGAACTAGAAATTTAAGAATCAATTACGAAACAGGTTAAATTACAATCTATTAGGGAGTGGGTTTGGAGTCAGTATGATCTGGGTTCTAATGATAGCTATGCCATTTATTACCTATTGGATATAAGTCAAATGACTTAAGTTACAAAGCTACAATTTTCTCATTTATAAAATGAAATGCAATTAGTTCCTACCCAATGTGCTGTTTTAAGTATAACACAGAACATGGTACTTATAACTGCTTCATAAGTAATAGCCATCATTTCCTAAAAATCAAACATCCTCAATTCCTTATTGGTCAGAAAAACAAACAAAAGAAAAAGCATTGGCATTTGGTTAAAAATATGGCAGGAAATGTAAAAATGAACATATGACATAGCTTGCTATGAAAATGCTGTTTTTTATACAGTGGAAATATGCCTAAAAGAAAAATAGCAAGCCCTATAAAATTCAATCTAATCTAAATGGATTGAAATAAGAGTATTTTAATCAGCAAATAGAACCTACAAAGAAAATCTTAAGTTATAAAAGTTTTATTCACTTCCAAAATTTGATAAGATTCTGGTTTTACTAATGTTTAAAAATAAAATTGTGTCTATTAAATGTGAAATTAGCTTTATGATACATATAAAGAGGCTCAACGCTCTTGTTCAAATTAATAGTAAAAAACTATTCCAGGTTCTATGGGACATATTAACAATGTTCAGATAATAATCAGTGCCCTTTTCTCCACATACAAAATGCTCTGCTCCACTTACAGGATACCTAGATGGCTGAGGCCTTTCACTGTATTATTCCCTTTATAATCCTGGTTCCACATTTGATGTGGAGCCCCTGGAGCCCTGGTCTCTGTCAGTTAGACCAGACCCTCTGCCAGCCTGTAGATGTTTATTTAATGGGAACACCCTGTTGTCCTGCCATTCACAGTAATCATTTTCCCGTTCTAAAGAGGAATTGGCCACTTTGAGCTATGTCATCTTGTCTTCAAATAGAACCCCCAAAAAGAAAAAAACTTTAAAATTATGAAGAAGAGTTGGGTGATATTTTAAAGACTATGTGGTAAACTGTTAAAGCACTTTAGATCCCAGTGAACCTTGGGCCTAAGTTATACTTGTAAGGAAAAACCAGAATTCCATCCTGTTGCCCTCCACTTGTCACGCTGAGGAAAATGTAGACTGCTGTACTTCATCAAATATGAGCTTTATTTTTCTGAGGTGAGAAAGAAAACTGCAAAGGTGAAGTAGTACGGAGAACCTGCCACTCACAAGAGCAGGTTGACAGAAATCCTTCCTGACAAAGCTTTCCTTGACCTCACCACCGGAATGCAAACATTCCCTTCACTGCTTCAGGAATACTTCCAGATTGTGCCTTTTTGTTCAGCTGTCTGCCAAAGAAGTGAAGGTCTTCAGAGGCGAGGTGTCTCTCGCGGATGCATGTTGTAAAGGCTTGAAGTCCTTTTCTCTGAGCTCCTGCGTCTAAACCAGATCTTACTCTTTCTGAAAGTCCTGAAGTCTGGAAGACCTGGAAGAAGAAAAGAGGAGGGGAATTTAGGGTCTGAGTTTTTTGTTTTTCCTTTTTTTGTCAATCTATAAATCACTCAGCTTCACTTGCTGGAGGCAATTATAGGTACTGGTTTGAAAAGTGCTTTGATATCCATAGATAAAAGAGGCTCTAAAAGGGCAGAGGATAATTGCTATTAGCAGCTCAATGGTTCATACATTTTCCATATGTGCTTTTCTGAAGGGAAACTAAAGCCATCAAAATAAAACCTATTTGAGAAAAAAATGCAATAGAAAACTATTTAAATAAGGAAAATGACTTCAAAAGATGAGTCAGATGAATGAAAGTGAAATAAAAAATTAAATCAATGACACACTTCTAAGGAAATCTCTATGGTGTTGTCATGAATGAACTTAGTACCACACAAAAGTTGAGGTAGTAATGATGACATCTTGCATGTATATAATGTCTTTTGCAATAACTTCACAACTCCCTCTGGGACATAAAATAATACATATTAAAATTTTGAGATTCTATTAGGTTTATTTTTAGGTGTGGTCACTGAACAGTGATTTGGCCTTCATCATAGAAAAATAACAATTAAAATCCAGTTTTCAATTTTTTAATACAGAAGTAAAAAATTGAAGTATTTGCCAAGTCAAAAACTCCATCAAGAATCTCCTTGTTGGAATCAAGTCAGTAAAAGGATGCAGATGGAATTGTCAGTATCTGTTCTGACTTTTGTCTTATCATTTAGCACATATTAAAAAACAATTATTTATGATGGGTCTCCTATGAAGCAAATCCTTGGTAAGAGAGCACAGAGAATAGAAGAGCAAATGTAATATACAGTTTCTAGTCACATGATTATGATATAGTTGAGAAGATACATACATAACAACTTATGAAGAAAATATTATTTGATACTTTCATATTCTATATTGTCTTCACTGAAGAGCTTTCCATAATTGCACCAATAAATTCCTGTATTTCTTAAGGCAGTCAGAAGAAGGATGCATTATATCATGTCTTCTGTTTGGTGTCAGAGCTTAAACACATCAAAATTAGGATGCATGGAGTTCATGTAGTGTTTCACATTGTTCTGAACATACAGGAAGAACTTGAAGGTATATGTTGATAGATATACTGATACAATAATTTCAAAATATAGACAGCTATATTACAAAGTCAATATATGCAATAACACTCCTGGGTGTGTTTTCACTGATAATTAAAATCTATTGGGCTCAAAATAATTACGAAAAAAGGAGCAATCAGCCTGCTCTGGTAAGTGGCTGTGATCTGGCAAGCCGCGGCCACCCTAGGGCAAGAAGCAAGAAGCAACAGCATTTCCTGAGATCCGCGCCATGTTGGAACTTAGGGTGCTGAGCAACCAGCAACCAGCCTGCTGCCTACTGGGGCACAGGCTTAGAATCAAACATACCATCCCCCACCCCATTAGCAAGTGGTATCCAGGGATCTTGGCATCTCTTGGGAGCTTAAAGGTATGTAATGCAGTGAGTGGGGGGAATTTCTTTCAACTATCTCTTTGAAGACAGATATTTTTATTGCCATTTTGCTTTGTCCTGATTAATGGTGTTGGTCTATTCAATGTTCTGTTTTGATAAGTTCTATAATATTGTGTATTTCTTTTGATTTTGCTGTACCTGATTGAAAGAACAACTATTGTGAAGATAATGAGATATACAGTGGCGCCTACTACTGTTATCCCGGTAACCTGCTGTGATATTCTGTACCAGTTTCACTACACTGTCTCAATTGGCTCTATTCCATACTGTTTTGTTGTATATTACTACCTCCAAGTTAATAAAAAAATTAAATAAAAAAACCAATAGAACATAAGAAAACAAGATAACAAAATACCTCCAAAAACTCCCAACTCCACCAAAGCTGATCCATGTGACATGGATGAGGGGAAACTCAAAAACAAAACAACAGAATTATATAAGGTGATTAAACAGGAAATAACAACAACAAAACAGATCAATAAGATACTGAGTAGCAGAAACATGATATAACTAAACAGATAATGGACTTAAAAAGCAAAAGGAGGGAAAGAAAATGCTCTAAAGGATATAACTGCATGTATGTTTAAGTGTGTAGGATTGATAACCATATTACTAAGTTTTTTTTGATCATTGAACAGGACTGTTTGCAGCCTCACTGTTTGAATGTTCACTTTGTATGCCTTAATTTGTAACATGAACAACTATTTCTAAGAAGACAATATGTAATTTATCAACTAGTGATTTCTTACTGTTTCTTTTTGAAATTCTGTATTATGTCTACCCTTTTTTCTGTTTTGCTTTTTTTCTCTTAAATAAAATTAAAAAAAAAAG
Organism: Dolichotis patagonum; assembly: GCA_004027295.1. Lineage (NCBI taxonomy): Eukaryota > Metazoa > Chordata > Mammalia > Rodentia > Caviidae > Dolichotis > Dolichotis patagonum. The sequence continues at coordinate 29,511 of PVJX010008226.1, read as the reverse complement.
AAATAAGCACTCGACTCCTGATATTCATTTAGTGCCCCAGAAGTACTCACAAATTAGCTTATAGTTGAAAAGTTATTTATAAGAGTTTTTTCACTGTTGTTCAAAACCATGTGAACACAGTTTAGTTTTTGTTCTTCAATAAAGAGATGACATAAAAAAATGAAGAAAATGGGGGGGCTGATATTATCATCCTGCTGTCAGGATTTCCTTGTCATTTTTGCAGTCTCTGCTTCTCTTTTTTAGTATTCCTCTTAGTTTCTAGGTAAAGGAATAAAGGATTTCATCCAGCAGTATTGAAGAATGTAGCCATTTGCCATTGTAGTAAGAAGAAGCGAGAAAGGGAGAGAAGATAGGACTCAAGAATTCCAGAATATGCATGGAAAGACAGCTAAGATCCTGCTTAACTTCTACCACTGGCACAAGCTTAAAAGGTACTGCCTACTTCCTCTAGAATAAGGTCAGAATCAGAGGTGATACAGGAGGCAGGGGCAAAATTCTATGAAGGCTCTTTCACTTCACTGAATGAAAGGAAAAAAAGGGGTGTGTGTGATAACTCCTTGCTGCTAACTTCGTTATTTCTTTCCTCTAATGCTCAGTCCTTCATGGAAAAATAGGACATACTTTTCATGAATTTTTATGTGAAATATTCCTAAATTAAATTTTCTTTTCATTCATTGGATAGAAAATACTTTATATTTACATATTAAATAATGACCCACTCAGAAAAATACATTTAGATAAGCAATTCTTTTTCCCTTAAGATGCTTTCTATCTTAGAAAAGATTATTTAACATGGTGACACAGGACCTTCCCAGTGTAACACAAGTAACTACAGTACATTTACTTTTAAATAGATCAGCATGTTAAATATATTACACAGAAACTTAGGAACACCTGGGCCAGCTCATTTATCTTACCAACTCCCCCTTTTTGTGAGAGGAGAGAAAAGGAGGAAAAGAAGGTAGAATTTTCCCACTTAGGAACATGTGAAAATACTGTTTTTTGAGAGATTCTAGATTTATTTTAGTTGTCAGCATCACACCCTCTACAGGCAATAACTTCAGTATTTTCTGATAACTTCCCAAGAGAAGCCATGATGCCCAGGCCACCCAGGGTCAGCCAAGGGCAACTCTTGTTCCCACTATAGGGAATGAGACACTGGAGATGGCTTTGCCCAGAAATAGCCTGTGTCCATGCTGTAGAATCAGCTTGATATCACCAAGTCCAAAACTTGGTGCCAGAAGTCCTGCTTTCAGAGAGAAAGCACTCCCAGCCTTTTAACATTACTGTTATGCAAGATTTTTAATTACTTATGAGGGCACTGGTAGCCAGGGTCCTCGGATAATATCATGATGACCAGGGCAAGTGCTTTGGGAGGAAGCCAAAGGGACAAAAACACTACATTTGAGAGACTATTTCCTTTTATTGGTCATGAATAGAGTCTAAGTAACAAGATTTTAGTCCTATTGTCATAGGCTCATTTGCCCCCAACATCTCTATAACTTATTATGGCATATCTATCAGCCTTATTTTCCAAGAAACTCATCATCTCACAACTTAATCCAAGTAATGACAAATGATACGCAAAACCTCCATTAGACATATGGACTTTGTACTGAGTTTTCTCTGACACTTGAGTACATGCATCACCATTGGGTAGAGGAAGCTTTAATTGTGGAAGAATAAAATTCAGTCCGGTGTGTATAGAATGCTTATCATTGTCCTGAATCTGTACTTAGTAAAAACCTTATTTTTAAGAGACTTTTGCTAAACTATTACTGTACCGTAAGTAATGATTTATAAATGTTGCCTAATAAATCACTTTCCTGGCTCACAGCTAAAAAGTCATGTCCCTTTTTTTTGTGCAGATAGATAAAATGAAAGTCATAGGTTAAATTAATGGAAGGAAAGTGAACTACAAACCATGGTTACTTCTACTTTGGTGAAGTGAATTATTCATGAAAATTCTACCTTAGGCTTCTAGTGCCAAAGGTAGCCCTTGGCGTGATGTTGTTCAGCCTCTGGTCTCAGAGAGTAATTGCAAAGCGGGTAGCAATTACTTTTGGCGTCTTCACATTTCATATCCATTGTCTTTCCACCACCTGCTTTTCTGCAACCAAGTATTTAGTGAATCTTTCAAAGCTTTAGATGAGTCATTCCACTCATCTTTTCTCTGAAGGGCCCCAGTGTCTGTAGTCATATTCACATGCGTGAGCATACACACACACACACACACACACACACACATACATACACACACACACGTGTGCATGCACATGCACACACACATGGTATGAGAAGAAAACTTTCTTGATACAGGCATGATATTCTTCATCCTGTGATACACAAATGACTGATATGATTATGACTTTTAAGAGAAGTTTAACTAAAATGACACTTCCAATGGCTGTGACATGCTAGGCAGGTTTGTTCCCTGCCTATATGATATGGAGAAGAATCAGATGGCAATTGGTATTCTGCTTCCGAATTATTTCTTGACTTCTGTTTTTCAAAATACAGACACAGAGAACAAGACTGTATATCCCAGGATTGCCCTTTCTGCCTGCCTTCTTTCCTTCCTTCCTTCCCCTTTCACTTTCTCTGTCTCTCTGTCTCTCTCTCTCTCTTTTACTTTCTTCCTATATTGAGGATTAAACTCAAAGTCTTTGCACTGAGTTAGATGTAACTCCAGATCTTGTCATTTATTATTTTGAAACAGAGTCTCTATAAATCACCAGATTGCTCAGGCTGGGCTTGAATTTGTGACTGTCCTTCCTCGGCTTCCCAGATTGCTGAGATTATAGGCGTGGACCACCAATCTGAATTCCGCAGGCATTCTTAAAATGATCTCTCATCAAACAGGTAGAGGAAGTACTAAGTTTCTAACTCCCTGATCCCTGATTTGTGACAGGAAGCATTTTATATAGAAATGCATAAGAAAGGTCTTTAGATTCAAGTTTGGGATATGGGCTCTTGCCCATTTACCTGCTGTGTGAGTCTAGTAAATTTCATTAACTTCTATAAAATGGGGATGACCTTAGCAATCCCACACAAATAAGGGTCCTATCCTGAAGAAGCCTTCAGTGCAAAAGGGTTAAGACAGACCAATAATTACAAAAGCAGTTTCAGTGATGATAAGATCTGGGCAAAAATATAGGTATGATTCCTGTAAAATTACAGGATGGAGAGACTATCAGGATTGGGAACGGCTCCCCCTTCAAGGATAAGTAGGAATTAGTCCAGAGTTGGCAGTAGCAGAGTAGAAAAGAAGTAATTGTAAAACCATTGGAAGAATGCACTTGAAGATGTGAGAAGGAGGCAAAGGGGCTGGAAAACAGGAGAGTGGAGGTAGCTGGAGGGCTTTTTGGGAGACTGGGTGGGGTATAGATAGCTCATTTCTTCTTGGTCAGGTCAGATGTTTGACAATAGCTGGTGAAAATTTTAGTTGTCACAATTAAGGCTACAAGGTTCTACTTGCATCTAGTGGATAGAGGCTAGGAATCCTGCTAAACATCCCACAGAGCAGACTGCAGCGAACAGCTCCATCAACAAAGATTTATCTGGCTAAAAGTGAAAATAGATCCGAGGCTGAGAAACTCCTGGATAAATAGATCATATAGGATCGTTGAGGGCAGGTTAAATGTGTTTGCTTTTCCCTAGGAATGAGAGAAATCTACCGGAGGTTGGTAAGAACAGGTGTGATACGATCCTATTTGCTTTCTTAAAAACAGTCTCTGTTGTGGAAGAGTGGCAGCTGGTAGACCTCTGCAAAAGTCAGGTGGGAGATGATAGTAGTTTGGACCTGACTTCCTTTAAAATGTAAACCCCAACATTTCCTGAACTTTGAGCTTGGAGTGAATTAACTGATTGTGCGTGAAAGGAGAGAAAATAATTAGATTCCAGAGAAAGAGAATTGTGACTTTTTCAGGATTCTTAGGTCCCTTGTGTAAGTACTTCTGCTTCTGGTATGCATGCGTCACTGTTGACTTTGCCCTGGTTGGCAGTTACCAGATGGGCCTCAATGGCTGCTCCATCTTCCCCACCCAGACTGTTACTTTCACTGTTCACTTTCTACTAAGAATGGTCTCTTGAGGTCCTCTGCTCACTTAGACTTACTCTAGGAACTCACATAGGCTGATCACTGCTCCATGGTTTCTCAGGGCCCTTCCTCAGCCCAGTGTGAAATCTTAGATATATCATGTCAAATGCTTGAAAATCGAACAAGTTTCCTCCTTGAAAAGTACATTTCTAATAAATTCCACAAAACAATAGCCCCTGGGCCTGACTTCTGCCGTGTGCACAGGACCAGTATGGCCAGGATATTACTAAGCTGGTCCAAGACATGTTTTTTGATGTTTTTAAAACAAATAATTTATAGCAGAACTCCATAAGTACATCTTATTGCCTTCCTATGTCCTTTTCAGAAAAGACATATTTGTGTTTTGAATTTGTATAATTTTTTCCTGTATAATCTATGTACCAGAAGCAGTTCTGACTGGGAAATGAAAAACAAGGTAGCTGTATTTATATAAGTCATATTATTATTTCAAAGAGAAACAAAGTAAACAGTCTGAGGCCAATGTATGAAGATACGCAGAGATGGATATGGAAAGATACCCATGTCAGTCAGTATAGAACAGGCCAGAGTCTAGTAATTGGGAACCAAGAAGAAAGGACAAGTAAATGTGAAAAGCAGCCAGATTAAGAGAGTAGAAAGTACTAGAATCTACTGGAAACCATACAAGTTTACCTAAAAAGAAAACAAGTCAATCAATACCCTCCCAAAATGTCTAGAAGAATCATTTGTCGAATGATCAGTTTACCAATTCTGTTCAAGAAAAAAAATAAAATCAAATGTTTATAGGTTTCCACTATTTTAAAGGACAGTCAGGGAGAAAAATTGCTAGAAATATTGAAAGGCAAAAAGTGGATGTAAGATTGAGTGGACCCTGTCTTTCTTCTTTTGATTTTGTGTTGTTTATGGTGATCATATGAGTATAAAAGTATTTCACTTCTTTTGTCTAATCACCTCACCATTTCTCTCTTTGTTATTTATATCCAAAACATCACCATTACATTAGGATGCAAAGTCAATCCATGTAAGCAAGGAAATTCACAATCCTTGCTGAACTGCTGTCCTTAATATGTACTGCCACATTTGTAAACCTTGCAAAGTAGGTCATCAAAATCTGAAGGGACATATTAACTGCAGTGCCTGATGCATAATAGGGCACATTAACAACAGACTTTCAGTCTTAACTCTTAATCTCTTTTCCAGCTTTGGTAGATTTAAAAATCTGATATTCCAAGCACAGCATTTTGCTTCCCAGGGCTACAGCTGTGCGTTGCTTTCTATCTTGGGAGGAGATGTTTTTGCACAGGTCTCAGGAAATGCAACACAAGGGAAATGCCATTTTAACAAATTTCAGGAGAGGGGGAAGAGCACTCTTCTCTTTGCTGCAATGGAATTTTGCTGGTGTGCAAATGTTATATAGTTATCAAACAGAAACAAAAGTGGAATTTTCAGTTGACAGAGACTAGTATTTCCACATCTATATAATACCATTTATTCCTTAAGAACTCAAATATCTTTACATACATTAGACACAATTTTTATTGCATAGTTCACTCTTGGGATGTCCAGACCATTCATAGTTTCTCACCTTTGCTATGTGAGATTGGGAGAGAGAGAGAGAGAGAGAGAGAGAGAGAGAGAGAGAGAGAGAGAGAGAGAAATGGAAAAAACTAGTTTTTTGGTTTTTGTTTTATTCAACTTTTGGTGGTTACAGACAGTGCTATGGTTTGTTGACTCTCCCTACCAAAACTCACATTGAAATTTAATGAGTATGCTGAGATATTAAAATTTGGGCCACATGGGACCTTTTGGAAATGATTAGGTCATGAGAGCTCTGTTCTCATTCATGGATTAACTTATTCATTGATTAATGGATTGATAGTATAATCGGTTATCTTGAGACTTGGTCAATCATAAAAACCAGTTATGCTCTATTTGTGGTATGAGCTGCCTTCTCATTAGGCACCTTGGGATCAGCAAGACACCCTGCATCAGCTTCAGTCCCTTAATTTTGTACTTCCCAGTCTCTAAAACTGGGACAAATTTTATAAATTTCTCAGTCTCAGTTATTCTGTTGTAGCAACAGAAAACAAATTCAAACAGAAGGTTTTTGCAATGCCTAAAAGATGATGAAAATATGTGTGTCATGACCTCTTTTTGTGTCTCAGAAACTTTCTTGGAGATTCAGATCCACTGAACCAGTATTGAATTTAGTCTTATATTTAAAAACCGTCGATGAGAGCCAGACATTATTTTGAATACCTAAGTAGAGCTGTGATTAAGACAGGGAAGGCTCCTATTCTTATGGAGCTGACCTTATACAGAAGACAGTTAATACACACACACACACACACACACACACACACACACACACCAGAAAAATTGCAATATACTATGCAAGGAGGAACTGAAATTCTAGGCAGCTACAGCTACACAGAACATCTAATGAAACAGCCTTTAAGGTGAGCGGATTTGCTGCATGTAACTATGGTAATAAATTATAACAGATTTATTGGCTTAACACAGCAGAAGTTCATTATGGTATTGTTCTAGAGGGCCAGTGTACAAAACGAGTTTCACTGAGCTGAAATTAAGATATCAGCAGGGCTGCCTCCCAATCAGAGGTAGTAGGAAAAAAATCTCTTTCCATGCCTTTTTCAGTTGTAGAAGCCATCTGCATTCTTTGGCTATGATCCTGGCCTGTGTCATCAAAACTAATGCATAATACCTTCAAACTCCGCATCTGACTTACAGAGAGCAATGTGATTACACCTGTGGCCCATCTATTTAATGCAGTACAAGTTGTTCATCTATGATATTTGACTTCATCACAGCTACCTGTCTCTTTTGTCATTTAAGGTAACATATTCACAGGTCTGAGGATTAAAGTGTGAGTATCTTTCAGGATGTGTTATTTTATCTACTATGATGAAAATTAATATTTCTGTTTGAAGGACAGAAAGAAGTAATATAGTAAGAACATAAAAGTGAAATAGAACATGATAGTATGAGGCCTATTTCCAATTTACCAGTGGCAATGATAGATGTCATCACTATGATCTCTTCCACTGTTCATCTGGATTTCCCCAAGTGTCTGATTCTGACAAAGGAGCAGAGGACTTTCAAGCTATTTAATTAACAGTAAACCAGTATTGTAATTCCTTAGTTTAATTTTTTAGTTCTATGTACAATAAAATTTCAATAGTTATACTTGCATTCTGACTGACAAAATCGTAGGATTTAGGTCAAAAGAAATTTTGAAAGATTACTTAGTTGGGATCTTAATTCTTACAGTAAGGGAGGGGCATTGAGACAAAGAGAAGTTAATGTGTTTCCTAAACCTGGGTCTAGGGCCAGAATTTGAGTGTGCAACATCCTGTTCCATTCTTTTGTGCTTTATTACATCTTAGGCGATGTCTTTCCCAGTTTTCACTGCCTCTGTGTGGACACAGGGGGCTCAGCTGGTCTGAGTGTTCCCCTCGCTGAACACATACTGCTTTGCTTGCGTGGAAGAGCAAGTATAAAACAATGTTCATTGGTTAAAGCATTGATTCCATTCACTCTTTTCCTGTCCCCTAGGACAGACAGTGAAGAGAAACCTCCAGATTTAGAGGACGCCCAGAGGCATTTTTATCATCTGCAGAAGAGCAAATGGCTACAATGCCAATTGGGCAAGACAAGTCAATCATCAGTGGATACACTGAACACTTTTCAAGAAACACTCTGGTGATGACACTAACCAAAATCTGATGCTCAATCTACTAGGAATCTAATTTATTTAGATTAATCAGATTAATTTATTTAGGGTGTTCCTTACCTCTACAATAGATTATTTTTAGCAAAAAAACCCCCTGTGTTTTAGGAAAGCTTAAGACATTCTAATCCTAATCAACTGCCCCTTCACTCCTTAAATCTGATCTGTAGCAAAAGATATATAGATAAACAGCAGTGGAAACTTAACACATTGTGAAAGAAAGGAAATAGCCTCAATGATTAATAGAAGTTTGATTATGTAGATTAGAAAGTAGATTGACAAAGCAGGTAAAATTTAAACTTCAGGCTTTTACTCTGGGATTAGTAGATAACATAATAACTACCAGCAACTTCCAACTTCTTCCTAAAAATAATTTATTGAAGTAACTTCTGAGAAATGCAGGAAGTGGTGAGAAATTGATTCACATAAAGAGGAACAAAAGAATTTCTTACAGCCTCTCCTGGGTAAAAAAGCTGGTCCGGGCTGATCCTAGAGGCAGAGCTGGGTGTGTCTCTTGGGTGTGGATAAAACCTATAAAGTTCAGGAAGGAAGGTTTGTTAATCTCTGAGCAGGTGGGTGAGGACTGATCTACATTCTAGATTTTGCATGTCATTGCCCTTAAACTTTTCTCAAGATGCCCATAGCAGAAATAAAAACATTTCTGGGTCCTTTTGTATCTTGTCAGGCAGTCATGACTTTTAACTGTTAATGTATATCTTACTAAATGTAATATACATTCTTGGGTGTGCAGTGTAAATCAGTATATTGAACATAAAGTAAGCCACAGGTTACTTATAAAGAAGGCCAGCTTGCAGAATACTCAGCCAGTTAATTTTATTTCAGTGAGAGGTGAAAAGGAAAACACATTCAGGGAGCATGTTTTATACTCGCCATAGGGCTTTTTTGCATTGTTGGAATGCAATGTGTGTTTTCGACATAATTTAATTGTAGACTTAGAAAGTTTTTTGAATATATGAACTTGTGTCATATACTTAAGAAATGGTTTATTAGAGTTATACTGCAATGTCATGTTTTCATGGCATCTGCACTATGTAATTTTAACTATTTTAAAATTAAGAGTTTCTGGCATGCTGACTGTGATGTAACATTACAAAATAGGATCCCAGGGATATAAATAGGTGCAAACACTTTGAACAGATTAAAATTCAACATCTCTTTCCTGCTTATTTATTTGAAGTCCCAGAGTTGTGTTTTAGCAGAGATTCATAAAGTTTAGCCTTTTGCATTGTCACATATCAGGTAATACATAATCAAATATTAAATTAAATGAAGAAAATAAATCTGTAAATTTTAACTAGTGGGTGAAGCATGGTTTCAGTGAGAACTTGAATATTAAGCTTGATTGCTGAGTACGGTTTAGAAGAAGAAGGGATGTTTGAGAAAGCATGGTATACTGATTGTTATGATGACTGTAGTCCATTGAGTTCCTCCTGCAGGTGAGTAATGAGGTCATGTTCTTTATTTACGTCCCAGACTTACCTTAACTGTGCAAAGAATCATTAGTGCCATTTTAAAGATGAATCAACTGAGGCTCAAAAAAGAGTCATAGCAAGTTATAATAGAGCCAGGATCCAGACAGATTCAGCTGGCTCCAAATGACTTCATTCTCCACCACAAATGAGCATAAACATAGGAATAAACGTATTGTAATGAAATAGCTTGAAAAAAGGATATGCTATGCATAATGATAGGCAGTAAATTCAGATGGGTCACATGCAACTAAACTGTGAAGAGATTTAAATGCTAGAATAAAAAGTTTAGACAAGTTCTATGATGGAATAGGCAAGATGCTTGGCTAAATCTATAATTCTGGCAAGCATTGTATGTTCTGTGCATCTGTGTAGCTGTGGCTCAGCATTCTGTTCCCAGGGCAAAACACAAACTCTCTTATCCTTGTACATGCTCTGCCTGGTAGAAAAGATGTGCTTAATAAATGTCAGATTCTTTTTTGGAAAATGTAGAATATTTTTTCTGTCTCTCTATAGTTCTCTCAGAAGTAGGTCAGTGATTTAGCGTATCTTTTCTCTCCAACAGACATATCAACCCAAAACACAGATACTCTTCTCCTTTTTCCTCCCCCCTCCTCTATATTCATATTTGAAAGCAATAAATGAAACCTGATACACAGGACCATGACTGCTAGAATGTGCTTGGGTGAACCTCAGATAATGCAATGTCTATCAGTAATGAATGGAAACTTTAAACTACATTTTTAAAAACAGGATAAACTATCCTAGTAGTTATGTCATTTTTTTCACATTCTTGAAAGGAGGAAAGGATGCACTGAAAGGAACAGAGCTATTAGCTTTACAGACTTCTGAAACAGAAGAAATAACTGGAAAAGGAAATCGTTTGATAATGACAGAAATGGACAATGTATGAGCAAAGAGGTAAACAGGTAAATAAATACACACAAGGCTTTGACTTCACATCAAATAATTTTGGAGGTTTATTTTCAAAGAAGATAATACAAGAAACACAAAAATTCATAATCACTAACTGGGTATTCATGTAAAGGTCAGTATTGAGAACCAGCAACTAGATTATGTTTTAAAAGAGATTTATTCTTTTCTGCTTTCAGAGCAATTCATCTTGAATAACCAAAGATGGTTAACTCAAATCTACGTCAAAGATAAATGTAAAATTAGCACCAAGAAGAAACTAAGAAAATTAGGGGTCCAGGACTGGGGATTTAGACCAGTGGTACAAGCACCTTCCTGGCAAGCATAAGGTCATGCGTCTGATCCCGGGGAGGGGGGGCTGGGAGAGAGGGAGAGAGAGAGAGAGAGAGAGAGAGAGAGAGAGAAATAAAGTCCATGAAGTTGATTGATTACATTGAGCAGTATTAGCTCATTTAACTTTGTAAGCTATCTAAATAGTTTAATATTAGGTAAAACTTAACACTAACCTCCATTTTTTTCACAGTGACAGTATAATTCCTATAAAGAGAAAATCAGAGTGTGATGAGAGAAAAATATGTGTATGAATTTCAGGAAAGAAGTTGATGAGATGGATTAGAAACAGCAAAAGGAAATAGCAGCCTTAGAGAACAAACTTCCTTTCCCTTTATTGTCTCTTTGTTTCAGTGTGGCAATGCCAGTCTTTGATCTTTTCCTTTTCTTTACTTCTTTCCTCCAGTTTCTCAACCTGGAATGTAGTGTAGAATCCTTTCCAGGAGGAAATACTCATGCCTGAATGTGCCTATGACTCAGGTACCTGTTGCAGAGCCTCATGCAGAAATGTTTTGGTTGCTAATCTTGCCCAGTACTCCTCTTAATATATAATGAGAATATTGTAGGGGCCAGGGATTTAGCTCAGTAGTGTAAGTGCCTGCCTGGCAAGAGTGAGGTTGTGAGTTTGATCCCCGGTACCAAAAAAAAAAAAAAATATTATTACCTCTCCCAACTCTTCACTTCTGTTCTTGTGGGTGTATGTGGATACATCTATGTATACTAGAAGACCTCAAAGGATATGGATGATTAACAGGAATTATTATTAGGATTTTTATGAAATACCGAATTCATCATAATTTTAAGTCCTCATGCATGAATTCAATGGGAGAACCATGTTTGTGGCATTAATTTAGCTTTACTCTGAAAAAAATTCCAATAAACTTAGATTTCTAATCTTTAAATTGAGATTATTGTGGTGCATATAAAATCTTACCCATGTGGTCTTACAGTAATCAGCTATTCATGCTATAATCACCTTTGCTGCACTCAATTAAACCTTCCTGAAACAGGTGGTAAGATTCTGGGATAGAGAGACAGGAGGAGTGAGGAGAGGTGTAAATCAAGGGTGAACTGCTGTATTCTACCTGGGAAAATTGGAACTGAATATCGAGGCCATGTCTGGAGGCTCTGCTGTCTTAAGTGTGCCACCAAAGCATCCAACTGCATTGCAGGGCAAAGGACTGGAGGAGTCTGACTTTTCAGGTTGAGCAAATCAGAAACAGGTGCAGCTCTAATGCAAGGCTTTGGGAAGAGGAGCTGGAGAGCCAGCTGCAGGTGTGGCAGTGCTGTAAAAGGAAACAGTGAGCAAAGTGACTTCTAAGAGAAGCAAGTCCCCAAAGCCAAAAGAAAAATGGAAAGAAAACTAAATGAGAACAAAGTGAGAGAACAGTAGAAGAAAATAGAAGTAAGGCATAGATGTATAAATTTAGGCTCTGGCTTTCAAAATAGTTTTGTTCAAACATTTGTGGCATATAAAGACTTGATATCTGAAGACTGAAAAAGATAGGTAGGTGGGGCTGAATAACTTTTTAAAAAAGAATAAAAATTATGATACAGAATTTCAAAACAAAACAATAGGACATTAACACTAGTTAATATATTGCATATTGTTATCCTCAAAATAGGTGTTCAGATTGCAAGATTTAGGCATAAAAAATGATCAATCAAACAATGAAAGCATAAACTGTTCTTTTTGATGAACTAACAGAGATTAGTAGTATAGATATCTATCTTGTATATACACACACACATATAAAATATTTTCCCTTCCATTTTTTCTCCTTTCCCCTGTCCCTGTTGTTCTTTCCTTTCGAGTACTTTCTTTTCCTTTCATTTTCACAATATCTGTTATACATTTTGAATAACTCTTGAGGCTCTGTGTGGGCTGCGAGGGTAGAGAACGTTGAGGGAGAGTTGGATTCTTTTGCGTGGTGCCAAGTCAGGTTAACTCCAATGCTGCAGTCTTTTCCTGAATGAGAGCTACACACATAACTATTTTAAAACATAAAAAGAAAAATTAGTGGAGGATGAATTATTTTGTCTGAGCTGATCTCAACTATTCCTTAAATAGACAAAGTAGTGCTGTAGCAAAGGTTAGTTTCTTGTCACGTCCAAACCCTTAAGCAAAGGTTTAGGAATCATTCCTTTGACCTTTGTTAGCTACTAATGTATACCAGCAGTCACCACCTCTTAGGTCCCAGAGACCAAAACTTACGCATTGATCAGTACTGAATAAAATTTATCTCAAGTTCCCTTGTTTTAAGGTGTGAAAGTCTGGGCATTTTCAAGATGGCTGATGTTTACTTTTATAGATATTTTCTAGGTGGTCAGGATGGCTTAGCTTACTAATAGTTCCTCCTTTTTCTACAATCCAGTTCCTCTCTTTAAATAGATAACCCTTTAGGTTTACTAAGTATCAGTTACTGATTTGTTGGAGTTAAGCACAATGTGTTTATTTGGGGAGGAAGATCTTGATACATTGCTTTGGCTTCCAGTTGTACCAAGACATGTCTTAGCTACTCTGGCTATGGAAATGATGCATGCAGTGGGAGGTTAGCATCCAGAGAGGCTGAGCACAGAGAAAGAAGGAAGGAGAGGAAAGAGAAGGAAAAAGTCATCCAAAAGAGGAATAAGAAGAAAGTTTGTTATAGTGAGGAGAAGGGGAAAGATACCATTCACTGGCAGATGTGCTGTTTAATGGTATCAGGACCGGGGCTACTTTTCCTGAGTGTAAACTTCAAAGCACTGTGCTGCCTCTGGAGCTATAGTGACAAAGCGTCACTTCTACAGGGTTCAGTTTTGAAGAGAAGAAAAGCCCTCCCCATGGAAGGACAAACTCCTGTTAGGAAAAGACAGTGCAAATAAGCACAAATGCCCATCCCCATGGCAGGAGTCAGGGGGAAAAGGATCGGTTTTTAAAGCTCCATTAACAAAGAACTTTACTCAAGGAGGAGCTGTTAATAAGTAATGAAACAAAGTGCCTGTTATGGAGATTAAATGCCCCTGTGTCTAGGTACAAAGTTCAGGCTGCAAAGTGCAGCTGTCACCCTGTCTATAACCCCTTGGCAGCCTTAGAACCTCTGGTTCAAAGTGTGTCTTGCTGCCTTCCTGTTACCAGGCTGCCCTGTGCAAGGTCCAGCCAGGGTTCAGAGTTCAGTGTCTGAGGCTCTGCTGACTACCTTCTTTGTCTAGCTTGCGTGAGCTGTCCATAAGCCATGTACTGCTTATTTAAGACGATTATTATGAACAACTGACAGATTATTTCCCCAGTTCTTATGCTTATTCTTTACACGCAACTTTAAATAATATCAATCTATAATTTCTTGAGGATATTTGTGTGAACAAAAGCAATCACTATTGGGCTCTACATTTAAGGAGTAACTGTGCTCTAAGCAGATGTATAAAGCAAAGTTCCTTTTAGAGTTATGAAGACAGTTTCAAGATCTGGCAACTACTAGATTTAGCCTTTAACTTTGAGCAAACCCTTCCTCATAATAAGAGATCAGGGTTAATTCATTTCTGAATATAACCCCTCCACTTTAAGTGTTTTTTTCATTTGTCTTCTCAGGTATTAAAAGGAGCTTACTTTTCCAAATAAGTTCAGTTAGTTGACCTGATCCTACCAAGAATATTGGAAAGGTGGCAAAACACTAGTTAGCAACCCCATTTTGCAGATGAGGAAGGTGAGACTCAAGACAGATTCACAATTTGCCCAGGACTACAGATTTACTGTATGACAAAATGAAGACCGCAATCCACCTCTTCATTCTTTCCTCTCAACTCTTTTTTCACTGGACTACTACCCCTCTTCAATGGCCTGACACTAACTTTCTTTTAACAGGAGTAGTTCTTTTATATTCTTCATGTGTATGGCAGTTTCCTGAGCCAAAATAAAACATAAGAGGCAGGCTGTCTGAGAAATGTGATTGGAAAAATACATCAGGCAAGTGTTCAGGAAAACAAGGCCTGACTCTCACTGGCCTAGCGCCAGGCCCTTGTGATTCATGCTCTATCTCCTGGCCACAGGTACATGAGGGGACAGGGTTTCACTTTAGTTATGCAGTGGGTCAGTTAGGGTACTGCTCCTTCCAGTGATAGCCTGGATTAATATTTTACCTCAGAAAGGAGCACTGCCCATGCTGTTATATTTGTGCCCCAAAGACTTAGCATTTAGGATCTCACTGTTGTTTGAGTCTTGTAAACAAGATAAGATTTTCCTTTTCTATATTTTCTTTACATTAGAATGCAGTTTAAAAATCATTAGCAGGTTTCTTTCCTCCAGAAGATATATAGCAAAGTCTTCTCTTCAATGTTCCAGAAATTTACAGAGATTGTTCTTAGTAAATGTTCACACATACAAGTATCCTTGCAGTTATTTACTGAGCCTACGCTGTGTGTCTACGAAGAAGGCAAACACATAAATTCAAATACATCCCATTCTTTGTCCTCAAAAGAAGAAAAAGGTAAGAATGCAAATATCCAGTGACAGTAGAGTCACATACTGTACAGTAGAGGAAGGAAAGAATAGAAATAAGGACTGAGTCATCATTTATGGACAACCAGCTCAGGGCCAGACACAAGAATGGGTCAGCCTATTGTAATGGTTGATAGAGCAGATCAACTTGAGAAGTTTAGAAGTTTGACTAAAGGACTCAATAGGGAGTCATGGTCCTTGTCTTGTAAACATCCTCAGCCTGTGCTAGAGGAGGGAGGACACGGAGATGACATGAGTGCTGCACACACTCGAAGGGCATAGCCTGCTTACATTATAAGGGAAGAAAAAGACACTTGTTCTTCCTTTTTTTGCTTTTGCTGTTTTTGCTGTCTTCTGACACCTTGAAGTGTTACCTCTGTGCTATGCCACCCTGCTTTGGAGCAAGCTGATTATGCAATGAAACCTCCACAAACTGTGAGATAAATAAACCTTTCTTTCCTTAATTTTGGTTGTTGAGCATTTTGTCTCAGCAATGAGAGAATAGTAACCAAGACAGGATTTGGTACTAGAGAAGTAGGGTTGTTACTGTGACCACACCTGATCATATGGTCCAAGAGTCTTTGGGAATTGTTTGTGGGAAGAGTTTGGAAAGGTTCGGAGATATTGCCTGAAAGAGTAGAGCTGGAACACTTTAGGCTGTTCTGTATGGGGGATTCTGGTCAGAGCTCAGAGGAGAACCAGTAATGATTAGACTTCGGAGGTTTCTGCTAGGAAAGACTACATTGGTAGTTGGATTACAGATGATGTGTGTTATGGCTTGGCGGAAAGTTTGCTTGCATTTTGCTCAGATCCAGAGATTGCCTGAGACTGAGATCAAGGGAAGTGGACTAATTGATGTGGCAGAAGAAATTTCAATGCAGCTGAATGTTGAGGCAGTGGCATTGTTGGGGGCTTTCAGCCAGATCTATGTTGAAAATCAAGAGCAAAGAGCCCATCAGGATGATTTAAAATGTTGTAAGCTTGACCATAAAGGAAGCTCCAGTAAAGCTGTGGACTGCAAAGATAGAGCTGAGGAAATCTTGATTGCTGAGAAGGAACAATAGAATAGAAAAGATGGCCTGAAAGCATCACAAAAAAGAGCAAGTCTCCACCATTTGCACCTGAAAACTGCAAAAGTGAAAGAACTTGCATCGAGGAGAAAGCTGCAGATCACCATGTTCCAGAATGGCAATGACATAGAAAATTTGTTCCTCAAAGTTGGATACAGAGTGCCCAGTGATCCAGGCACTCAACCCCTACAGACAAGAGAGAAAAAAGCTGGTAACTTCTCTAGATGGCAGTAGACCCTGGCATTGTCCACGTCGCACTGGTTTTTGGTGTATGCAGAAAGCAAGAGTTATGGGGTTAAAAAGGCATCCACCTTGATTTCAGGAGACCTGTGGGGTCAGGCAGTGTGCCCCACAGAGGGCAGTGTGTGAGGTTGTGAATGTGAAGCTGAAGGTGCAGTGGAGACTCCAGAAGTTTGACAAAGCCAGGAACATGGGCCATCTAAGGAAAGTTTTGAGGAGAGAGCAGAGCATGACTAAGACAGAAGCTATGGGAGCTGTAACTACCGGAAGTGTCATAGGGGTAAAGTCACTCAAGTCCTGTGGAACTCACAATGTGCCACACATTGCTTCAAATGCTAAATGTGGAACTATAGGACTTAGTGCTTGCCCTGCTGGATTTTGGACTTGCTTTGCTCCCAACCTTTTATATCATTCTATTTGTAACTTTTGGAATGAAAATGTTTATCTTGTACCACTCAATATTGGAAGTGTCTGATTTTCCATTTGTATACAGGCTTGCAACTAAGAGTTTACCTTACATCTCAAAGGACACTTGGCACTTGGACTTTTCAGCGATATCAAAACTGTTAGGCATTGGAAATTCTTTCAGATGAACTAAATGTTTTTTGCATAAAGGGATGTGTATGAGCCTTTGGAGGGGCCAAGGTTGAAATGCTATGGTTCTAATGTAATATAATGTTGATAGACTTAATACCGGTTGTTAGGGATTGTTAAACCTGTGTTATAATGTTCAAGTTGTGAAATGTTAACAATAGGCATATCTTTGAATCTGGAAACAGTTTAAAATAATGTGTCTAGTTGCCAACTTGACAAGGTGTGGGTTGTAATTGTTAATACACTGTGTCAACTTGAGAAGTTTAGAAGTTTAACTAAAAAACTCAGCAGGAGCCAGGGTCCTCCCTTTGGAAACATCCTCAGCCTGTGCAAGAGGAGGGCATGGGGACCGTGTGAGTGCTACACACATCTGAGAGGCATAGCCTGCTTACGGTGTAAGGGAGGAAAAGACACTTGTTCTCCTCCTTTTTCACTCTTGCTGCTTTTGCTGTCTTCTGGCACCCTGAAGTGTTAACTCTGTGCTATGTATGCCACCCTGCTTTGGAGCCAGCTAATTATGGACTGAAACCTCCACAAACTGTGAGATAAATAAACCTTTTCTTCTTTAATTTTGGGTGTTAAGCATTTTGTCTCAGCAAAGAGAGAAAAGTAACTAAGACACTTATGTTAATGCTTTTGATCCTCATAACCAAATCAGGAGGTGATATTATCTATGTTTTACAGATAACCATGTTGAATTTCAATAAGGTTAAGATACTTACCCCCAAAGCTACATCATCTGTAAAGAACTAAACATTGTTCAAGCTTAGTTTTCTACCTAAAATCCATCTAGAGTTTGAGGAAAAAATAAAACTACAAATCAGAGAAAATAAGTTATTAGAAAAGCAAGAAAGATTTTGACATATCCCTAGTGGTGAGATTGAAAGGAATCTCTGAAAAATAGCAGGTATTTAAAAGACATGGGGGCAGGGATGTCAGAAGCAACAGTTGAGGCAGTTTTGAGAAGGCACCATGGATATGTCATGTACTAACACCTAATCTCTTTAACACATGATGATGGAAAGGGTTGCATCTACAGGCATACCACCCTGAACATACCTGATCTCTTCTGATCTCAGAAGCTAAGCAGGGTCAGGCCTCATTAATACTTGGAAGGGAGAATAAGTTACATTTTTATAGTCACCTTTTATTGGCCCTCTTTTCTCTGAACCCACCTGCACACACACACACACACACACACACACACACACACCCCTATCATTGTTTTAAATATAGGCTTTACTATGAGGGCAGCCATCACTTGAAATTTGAAGATGTGCCCTAACCTAGACCATTTAGCCCCAGATCTCTTCCGGGATATTGATTAGTATTTTTAGCTGCTCATTCAGTTCATCTACTTGGACAATTCACAGATTCTTTTGTCTACTCCTGAAAACCTGCTCCTTCTGTGCTTCCTGACCTCAGACCTTGACTATTCCTTTCGTCTCCATGATAGAACCTTTGATATTATCTTTGACATCTTCCCCACCTCTACCTATAAATCTATCACCAATCTCCTAATTTTAACTGACGCATCTTGCAATTTGTATCCTTGTCCCAATTCCATTGCCCACTCTGTATTTTCATTTTGGTATGTGTGCTGTCCAAGTGAGCATTGTATTTTGATATCATAGATATTTGTATCAAGTATACCTTAGCTCAAGTCTTCCCGATACCTTGGAGTGACCAAAATAAGGTGATCTGTTCTGTTATCTTCCAATCATGTCTTCCCACACCTATCTACTCAAATTATTTGAAAAATCAGAGCAAATTGACTGAAAATGGTTATGCTTCTTGAATGGTTTCTTCCCTAGTATAAATTCCTGAATATTATGGTGGCCTAACACGGCAGAAGGCCAAAGCAAAAATGACAGCTTATTTCCCTGATGACCACTTCCTCTTCCTACACTCCGCACTTCCTCTTCCCATTCCTGCTCATGAAAAAAATGCCAATCAGTTCTTCACATGTCATCAAGTCCCGCCCCAAAGCCCACCTCTGGCTAGAGGTCATATACCCTTCCACCCATTTTGCGTCCATCCAGAGAAGCCCATCCTGAGAAGTTGCACACTCCTCTCCATGTCCTCAATAAATGCCTCTTTTTCTTTATTTTTGGCTCTCTATTGCACTGAAAAATCTAACACTTCTTTCTTATTTTAAAACTTTAATAATTTCCATATATATACAAAAGAGTTTGCAAACTGGCCACTATAGACTTACTTTACTTTATTAGACCAACACAAGTGTAACATCATCTTGTCTTAAAATCTAACTAGTTGCCAATCTTTAAAAGTTGGATATTTCACGTAAGCAGTGAGATTTCTCCCTCTGAGGGGAAAAAATTAAGAACAGGCAACACTATGCAAGATTCTCCCACAATAGTCAGGTATCAGGTGGAGCTCCAAAGCAGATGCTTGCTAAAATGGGTATTGCATTTTCAGTTTGACACAATCCTTCATCATAAGTCATGATGATAATATATATACCCTTGATATAATGTGATGAGAATGGTACTTAATCACTGTGATCTTCCTCACCCAAAATCTATAACCTTAGTCTCATAATGAGAAAATCATCCAGAAACCCTTCTTAAGGAGAATTCTGTAAAATACCAGTGTTCCTCAAAACTGACATTTTAATCCAAAGCAAACAAAGTCTGAAGAACTGTAACAGCCAAGAGAAGACTTGATGAATAAAAGTCATGTGGTATACTAGATAGTATTGTGTAACAGAAAAAGCAATAAGGTAAAATTCAGGAAACTCCAAATGAGGGCTTTAATGATGCACCATTATTGGTTTAATAATTACAACAAATATACACAACAAATAAATATGTGATATTAAGGGAAAATGAGTACATAGGAACTCTCGGTATTATATTCACAATGTTTCTGTAAATCTAAGTTAATCATAAATTTAAAAGTTCTTTTCAAATAATTGGATGGGTAGAACACTTACCTACCATAAACAGAGTCAATGGTTTGACCCCAGACAGCATGACAAGAAAAAAAAATAGGTAAGTGAATCCAAAACTAGTCAAGCTGTTTGTGAACCTCTATGCCTCTGTCTAACTCCTCAGTTTCTCTAACACTGGTATATATTAGTGACTCAAAGAAGATGTATAAAGGAGAACTTTTCAGATACATATACCCACATATACTTATTCTTTCATAAATTGATTACTTTTCTTACATATGTGTAAGTATACTCACATACATACTTTTAGAGGAAATATACTAGTATAGTCATCTATAAAAATATGTATCTGGGAATTACTAAAAAACCAAAAGCCTTTGAGAACCAAGGAACAAATTTTTACTGGTAAGGGTTTAAGTAGATACCATTTTTAAATGTAGAAAATAGCTTGTGAAAGGAGTAGAAATTTTCCTGCATGGTGCAATCATAAAATCAACCCTGAAACTTAAGTCATAAATAAAAGGAAAAGACATATGGAAACAGTTGATTTCATAGAAGGTGCTAATATTACTTTCCTTATGCGCACTTTGAGTATAAAACATTGAAGAAGAAGCAAACTCATTAAGAAACTCTGAGAAAAGAAAGCTAAAGAAATGTTCAGGTTCCAAATTAAGAGATATTGCAATTAACCTATGAAGAAGGAAAAATGTTCCTGTGATCCTCCTAAATGCTCTGGTTTGTACATCACTTTCGTTTTATTAATTTCATTTTGTTAATTATTCCCTATGGTCATCTCAAGAGGTATATTGTTCATTTCTCAGTTTTTCAAGGTGAAGAAATTTTGGCTGAAAGCTCACTGACTTTCCAGAGGTTATCTAGGGATTCATTAACAGAATAAAAATTAGGCTGCAGTTAATGTCACTAAGCATTGCTATCCTCTACATCTTCCTGCTCTCTTCAATCCAAAGAGGCTCTAAATAAGGAGATAACATAATTAAATACCTTTAGGGAAAACACAAATGAATCAAATCTGTGGAAAAGATGAAGATAAATTCATCAGACAAGTGAGATAGCTAAGAAATGCATGGTGTTCAGGAGACAGCAAATTAGATTGCCATTTGTAAGTAATAAGATAGGGCAACATGAGAGGCCAGGGATGTTGCAATCTGACTTCAGAGAGGGCTAGGATAGACTGGAGAGGGAGAGACAGACAGAGAGAAAGAGAAACAGAGAGAAACAGAAAGACAGAGAGACAGACAGACAGACAGACAGAGGCAGAGGGAAAAGGTGCTGACAATACAACACGCAGAGACCTTGCCTATCCTGGGGACTCCTTCTGAGGTCCGTGAACACCAAACCACAGTTCGTGGACTTACAAGGAGCAACATAGGCAGATAAAATTTTAAAATGTGCTCTATAGTTCCCCACTTTCACTGTTTTTCCCTAGCTCTAAAGGCAAAATTAAGCCAGATGGAATAGTCTTAGTAAGCTGGTAAACTTGGGCTTTAAGATTTTTCAACTTTGTAAACAGTTTCTTGATTTCAAAGGTAAGAATACTACTTGTATGTAAAATAAGGAACAAGGTTGCTGCTACTTTCTCTCCTTTCTGGTCTGATAGTCTCCACATGAGAGGGGGAAAGGCTTGAGAATGGGGAAATTCACTATGGAAAGTGTGATTTTCAAAAAGTATAGATGAAGTATTTCTGTACCGCTGGGTGTGAAGACCTCTAGTTCTCTTCCTTAGAGCATCTTCTAGGTGTGTCTATGAACCAACTTTTTTGTCATCATAGAATTCATAGAAGACAGCCTAGTCTAAGGGGATGGCATTGCATTAAGCTTGTTGATCAAGGATTCGTTAGCTCTTTCCGATCAATGTATTTCCCATTTGATAAGTGGATCAATTGCCATCATCTGCTTACAACAGGCAGAGCTGAGCGAGGTAATTTGGAAGAGTTAATCATGACCTGAGAGGAAGGAGAGTAGTGGGTAGGGGAAATCTACTAAGGCTTATATGATTCCCAGTAAAGAGAACAAGTTCTATATTTATGGACAATGGTTGCCAAGTGGAAACAAAGCAAGTTTTCCCTGGGAGAATTTAAGCAGAAACTAACTTTGTCGAATTCACTCTGCCTTAATCTGATGGCCAAGGTAAGTAGGAGCCATATTTTGAACTTCTCTATATTCTCACCTATTACTCTCTCTACCCTTTACTATCAATATGACTTTTTCTAAAACTCAGTGCCACTGAAAATGATTAAATCCCTATTCTAATATGACAAAAACAATGTGTTAACAGACTTACTGGATGGATGAATATGTAATTTCTTCCAGACTGATGGATTAACAGTATCTGAAAAAAAATTTAATTGGTCAAAGGAATTATTTCAAAAAAAGAAATACAAGAATTGCCACAACTTGAGATAATTCCTCCATTTCAACTAATGAAGAGACCGAGGATATAATGCTGGAGTCTTGGTAAGTATGTTGGACTCTAGATAGAATATGAGGAAATTATTTAAAGAAAAGTTGTACTTGAGAATCTAGAGAGAGAATTGAGAAGAAGGGGATCAGTTTTTCATGGCAGAAGGTTAGATCAATTGTCTTGGGAAAGGAGAGGAAGCTATCTACTTATTTTGTCCTTTGCTCCGGTCATGGGATAAGGACAGAAACCCACCTCTCAAAGATTGCGAATGTAGTTCTTTCATGTCCCTGTTACATTTTTTGCCCTTTTTAGGAGTGACCATTTAAATGTTTATACAAGTCTACTTTTATATTGCATAACTCAGGCTTTGAAACCAGAGATGTCTGGAACTCAAAAGCTAATGTCTTTGCTTATTTAATACAGGAAAGCACCAGATAGAGAAGAATTATGTCTACCATATGGAGAAAAAACTGTAATTTTTATGTTCAGTATTTAATTTCTATAACTTCCTAATTTTTTATTTTAATGGACATGATGTGACACAATAACAAAACACGAATTTTTCTTAATATCAGAGCCTAACATTGAACTGAGAGTTGAAGAAACTCTCCAGCCTCATCACAGGAATTATTTGAAGCTTTCTTAAGGTATATTGTTACTCAGCATAAATGGTAAGGAACAAAAAGACTAACGCACTTTTACCACAATTAACTTGACTGGATTTATTTTCTGAACCAATGACTTTCTTCTGCACTTCAGATAAAGCACAAAATATGAGGGGCTTCCTAATAGTGAAGATGAGCTAAAAGTAGGAAGAGGCATGAAGGCCTCTTTTCGCGTTTGATTTCCATAGGTCATTCCTGTTAATGCTAATGAGAGGTACATGAATTGATCTATCAGCTCAGGATAGATCCCAGGTCGAGTAACTAAGTTGAATACTCAGAAAAAAGGTGACTTACTAAGCAGGCTCACAACTGAGAATTCATGTGCAATCAGATTAAGACTGGATACATTTTAAAAATGCATTGGAATCCATTCACAACGGCTATCAACAACTTCCTACAACTAGATTATAGAGTTCACTTATTAGTAACTAAAATATTGCATTCTATACTTCCTACTGAATAGTTCCAAAATCAATTTTGGGAGCTGTAAGTATATCTTGTTCATTAAAGGAATATATTAAACCATAAGTGATAAAAGCAGGATGAAATTTGTGAGATAGAGAAAAAACATTCAAAGAGAAGATCTAGAACTGAACTAGTATGGTAGCTACCAGTTACATAAAGCTATGTAAATAGAAATTAATTAAAATTAACTGACATCTAAAATCACCTTCCTCTGTCATACTAGCATATGTCAAGTTCCTCTTAGCCTCTGTGGCTGGTAGATATTCCCTTAAGGAGTGTAGATAAAGGACCAGTGGATCGACACTTAGATTTCTATTGTGCCATCTTTGATCCAGATCCTTCAGCCCCTGTCCCCTCCTCTACAGCATATGTAAATAACCCACGACCAACACAATTTCAAGATTCAGAGTGATCTTAGAAGAAACCAAAAAGGGGAGAAAAAAAAGTCCAAAGGTACATAATGCCTAAGATAAAGATTTTGCTACCATCAGCTGCCTGGGCAGTTAATGAGCTGGTGACAAAGAGAATGGGTACAGACTTTGTTTTGTTTTTGCTGTGTAGTTCAGACTGGACTTGAACTCACTATGTAGCCTCAGTTGACCGCAAGCTTGCAATAATCCTCCTACCTCAGCTTCCCAAGTGCTGGGATTACAGGTGTGCGATACTATGCCTGGCTCTGGTACAAACTTGGGAACCTAAGTTTTTTGTGCATATGAAAAGCTCCGAATTGACCCTGAAACTATTACTTTCCTCAGGATTGTGAGTGTATGTCTGTATAGTCAGCCTGCACTTTATATCAACTCCTGGCTGCTCCTATGGCTGCCCATAGATCACAGTGGGGTGGAGGTATGGAAGAAATGATAAACCTGCCATGATCTGTAGCTTGCTCGAGTCCACCCTTATCACTGTGGCTGCCTCACCATAAAGCATCATGGGTCAAAGTCAACGTTTGGGATCCACCAAGAGGACATGAGATATAAAACGAGACCTCAGAATTATTAGGTTAAGAGCATATGAGTGAGTTTGTACAAATGATATAGCATGGCCAGTATTGTCAGACAGAATTTATTTCATGAAGTAAGTTTAGGTGTCAAAAACATGTTTAGTTAAAATCTTTTTATGGCAGCCATGTGATTTTTCACATCATCTTGATGTGAGTATGAATAGCTTTCTAAACCATCAAATATTCCCTCTTTAGAACTGCCCCCTCCTTGAATAGAAGCATCTGATCCAACCTGCAATGTAAGTGTTGAGCCAGTGTCACCAAAGGAGGCCGCGGCCTCTGTGTACAAAATATCTGGTAACAGGGGTGACAGAGTGCAGTTATTTCTCTAATTGAAACAAGTTATTTCTTTTTAAAACAGGGCAAAAGGATTTGATTTGAAATAAGAATGTTATTTTTATTTTGCTTATTTTTCGACATAATGTTTAATAAATGCATCTAGCTAATAAGCCAATAATACAGATACATAGGGAGCTACACTGCTTATATGGACCTGCTCTCTAGGAACAATTATTCTCTCTCATATTGCACCTGAAAGGTGAGTGTAGTTAGGTGCTGTGTTTCATTTTAATGTTTATTTCTGTTGACCGGGCAAAGATGACATGGTAAAGAAATCTAGAGACAATAGAGTAGGAAGAATACTTTTGTTTTCTATTATTCCTCATATTGTTGCCATAAAAAAATAAACCTGAACATTTGTGGCATGTATGGGACAAGTGGAAGAAGGCTGTGACTTTCCTCAGTCAGAGGTGCTATATTCACTGAATGAAGCCTGAAGTCCTCTGTAATTTCTTAGTCGTTTGGAGTTTCAATTCAGTGGCTGAAGTTTAAACTGCAGAGTCAATACGCAAATGATCCCTAACAAAGTTTGGCATATTAAATCATCTTCACTGTTCTAATATACCATGAAACCCAATTTACATGTAACGTAGGCACAGGAGCTGTAAAGCAGTGGAGACTTCTGTTTCAAAAGGCATCAGGCACACTACTTTATTTTCTTGAAGCACTGCTAACTTCCATAAATCTGCTGCTGGAAACAGTTATTAACGGCCAGGTCTTTCTATTTCTCTTCAATCTTTACTTTTCTTCCTCTTCTCACATACCATATAGAAAAAAACCCAATTTTTCTATACTTCTTATCTCCTATTTTCTCATTTTTTTATCCCATAGCTCTTTTCCTGTGAACTAAGTCCCTCTGAATCATAGGCCATAGAAAACATGATTTTTTTTCTTTCTCTTTAGACTTGTACTGCGTTTGGATTTATCACTTTCATTTGTTTCTCTTGGTGGCAGCTGTGATAGAGTAATGGGAGATATAATGGACCAGGAGGCAGCCTGCTTGGATTCTAGATCTGACCATACCAATGTCACACCTAGATAATAACCATGGTGTAACCCTCAGTATGATGTGCTAATATCTATTGTCAGTATATATAATGGACTCTCAATCTACTATCCAATTATTATTAGCTGTGTAGTTTACAACCAAAGATATCAGCATGGACAGAATGCAAAAGTTGGCTTTCACCATCTCAGAATATATAAATTCTTTGAATTGAACCAGTAAATAGTAAAACAGTACTTAATCATGTTCCTCAGAAAAATAATGAGAATGTTTTATGTCATATTAGCATTAAAAGAAACACCCTCAAACATCATTGCCAGTTGCTTGGCACCATATAAAAAAAGACATTGTGTAAGCAGTTTTCCTTTTCTCCAAGGTCCCTAGATGAAGAT
Organism: Dolichotis patagonum; assembly: GCA_004027295.1. Classification (NCBI taxonomy): domain Eukaryota; kingdom Metazoa; phylum Chordata; class Mammalia; order Rodentia; family Caviidae; genus Dolichotis; species Dolichotis patagonum. Next base: position 3,345 of record PVJX010008226.1, on the reverse strand, counting down.
TTCTCAACCTTGGCACAACCCACATTTTAGTCCAGATAACTCGGTGTCGTGGACGATTTCCCCGGGCATTGCAGGATGGTTAACAGCATTGCTAGTCTCTACTCCATATTTTCCATATTTGTGATTCTCAAAAATTTCTAGATGTTACCTAATTGTCCTGGGGGAAAAATCAATCACAGTTAAGAACCATAGCCCTAAACTCAAAAGCCATGAATCTCTCTTTTCGTATTTCTTTTTCCTTCTCTTCTTTCATACTCAAGTCACATCCCTCCATTTTAGCACTATCCCTACCCAATCCCACATTCCCCACACACTTTCTCTTTGAAACTGATTCTTAGTTACATGTTAACGTCTTTGTAAGTCATAGCAGAATATCCTCAGCCTCTAATATTACATATAATGATTCAGTAGGAAAACTTAAAGCAATGCAAAAGCAAAGAAAAATGTCAGAAAATTTAAGAAATTCATATCTAGCTCTCTAGGTTTCACCAGTGGAGAATCAAGTATGCATTGACTGCTTAGGGCTTTGTATTGTCTATCTGAGACAATTTGAAAGTAATACTATTGGGTTACCTTGAAATTCCCCTGAAGTATAAAGGACTTACTTTTAAATTCTGCACTTCTTTTTGCCCTGTGAAAGTTTATACCTCTTATTGATTTCCTATGTAAGTTATTTACCATGAATTTTCCATAACTTTAATACATTTGCTAAGTCTCACTCTATTTGACTGACAATACCCCTGACTCTAAACTATGGAAATAGATGAGAAGATCTAAGTCATCTTGGTGTGATTTTTCTCTTTTAATCTCTCTCCTCCTTTCTTCCTTAAAATTATCTTCTCCTCACACTTCAGCCAAACTGATACTTATTAATTTAGTCTCCCTTAAGTCTTCCTATTTCTTTATGTAAGCTTTTTTATTTTTGCCTCTGGTCTCAATGGATCAGATAGTCTTCCTTTATAAAATAATCCCTCCAAATCTGTTTGTGAATTTGAGCCTCTTGTCTAATTTTCATTGTATGTTACTTTCTATTGAAATGTTTTACTCTGTCTTCAAATATCAGTGCCCATTCTGCCATTGTCCTTTCCATTACCAGAAATTGTTCTGTTGTCGTCTTCTGTTACTCTGCTGTCTTCTCTTTTTTCTCCCAACAGAATCAAAAGAATAACCCTAATTCCACTGCAATTCTTGCAGGTCTATTTCCATCTTCAAAAATCTGTCAAAAATACTCTTGCTAACAATGGCAATTCAATCATTAAATATACTGGATTTTTGAACCATCACTATTAAGAATTGGACACTATGATCACTCTTTGGATTTTCAAACTTTTAGTTTTCATATTACTGAATTCTCCTGATTTTCTATCTGTTACCTTTGCTTCTTCTTTTTCCTGGTCCACGCCTTCCAGGAGAATGAACTCAACTCAGATGCTCTCTATTGTCTAATGTACTAGTCAACAGCAGTTCATTGAAATTTTAGTGCTAACACAAAAATAGAGTCAGGGAGTGCCTTTTGCATTAGGAATGGTTTCATTCTTCTCTGGTGAACTCTTTATAGGACTGTTCATTGCAGGGCAATTTCTTTAATCACCTTTTGTGTTTATAGACCTATTTGGCCACAGCAAAGGGCTATCGCTTTGTAATCCTGCCAGGCCGTTCACTATAAATACAGATGCCAAAACTGAAGGAAGGAAGTGATGAAAGAGGATATAACAACAGCAATTTTTGCCAGTAGAAGTCCATTATTTGGATCTAATTAAGGGAAATTTGGTAGGAAATGGAGGCAAAATTGGCAAGTCATATATCATACTTAAAAGTCAAAATTAATTATGTATAATATGTAAAACTATGTTTATCAGTATAAAAACTCATCTGGGAGACTGAAATTATCTGGATAAAGGGAAATACAAAGGTACGATGGAGGTTTGTTTAATTGTAGTACGTGTTTAGGAATCGTTTATTCTTTTCAACTATGTATAAGTAAATGAAGCCCACATACATACGTAATAAACAATCTGTCAGCATAAATAGTTAACCATAAGGACTAAAGAAGAATGCACGATCTAACATAAGGAAAGTTTCCTGCCATATGGAACCTTTCTGGACTATGTAGAAGAATGTGAAAACAGAGAAAGAACAAGACGTTTGCGTGGTGCTGATTCTCTGGCTCTGTCTATAAATTTTAAAACCAATAGGGACAGGCAGAGACCATTAGATGGCTTGAGCATTTTGACAATAAGGAAGAATATATTCCATTTTCCACTGGGAATTTTGTCTCCCTTCAAACTTGGCTACCAAGTAGAAGGAGTGCATTAGATGTCTTGAGATATCTTCCCTACTACCTCAGTTTTCCTGATCTTTCGTTGAATAGAGGAGACAGTGCTACCTTCAGACCTCTGTTTTGTGGCTTATTAATTAAAGGTTTTTATATTACATTGGTCTTTCTCTGACTAGGTTCTGTCCTATACATGTAAAAGCCCCTAAACCAAAAGGACTTGCTTATCCAGAGATCAACCCACTCCTACCATTCTGTATCATGCTCCAGATCCCTTGGGCCCTGGAAATTCTACTAGGAGTACCTCCAGCCTGCATTCAGGAATGTGTCACTTCCTGTGCTAGTGGCTGGAAGGTAATCCATGCCACCAGTGTGTGAATCTCCAAGCCTCAGGGAGGGCCAAGAAGTGGTTAATTGTGTATGTGCATTTGTGCTTTTGTGTCAAGGGGTTAGATGGGAGCTTAAATATGTAGTCAGGGATTTTCACACAGGTGTGCTGAAGGCCATTGGGAAAGGAGCCAGAGGTAAGAGAGGATGGAAAGTGGGCCATAAATGGGAACTTCCTTTCTCTATGCCAATATTTTTCATCACAGAACTATAAATAATCTAACAATTCTAAATTCAAATGAATTAAACCATTATAAAAGTATATTTGTCAAGGTTAAAGAACAAAATTCATTTTATTTGTTTAATTCATAATATGCAAATAAGTGAATTGTGATAAGTGAGCCTCCATTTATACCCTGGCCCCATGCCAGATAAGGGTTTCACAGTAGGCCTGGAGAAGATTCAAAAGCAGCTCTAGAAGTTAGTGGGGAGTCTGCATGCTGAGAGGGTCAAGGGAATGCAAATGCTGAGATCACTGTAAAGGAGGAACAATGGTCAGGCTTTTATGACTGGAGGCTAAAACCGAGCAGTTTGTAGGTATGAAGGTCAAGAAGGACCAGTTACAGCAACAGTTGCAAACACAGCAAGGACAAAGGCCAATGATCAACTACTAGAGGCCACACAGCAGGAGACTGCTTAGATTTCCAGCAAAAATCTGGACAAACAAGTGATGGCCAGAATCT